>WOGO01005293.1:0-12545 GCA_015342085.1 Leptinotarsa defecta | reverse complement strand
AATCTAACTTATTACTCTATCAGATGAAACTTCTGACCACAATTCCTTGATAACTTCTGCGAACGCTTTGATTAAAGCACCTTTCATACTAGAAATACTAGTATTGATATCTTTCATACTAGAAATACTAGTATTGATATCTTCCATACCTATATGTATCCATTTTTAAATATTCCAGCAACCATCTCGTATTTGTTAAACTGTATATTATACTTTAATTGAAGGGGTTATATTTTTAGGAGTGATTAATTTTTGGGAAAGAAAGTTATTGGCTTTCTACTATTCCAACTTGATAAAAAAAATGTGGGAATCTTCCAAAGAAAGGAAGGAAGTAATCAATTTTAAAATAAGTAACTGTACATGGATGTGTACATCATGCAAAGAAGCAACTTTCAGACACAAACTGGAAGAAAGCCCTCCTGAAACAGCTACTTCCATATAAACATTAAATTACACAAAAGAAAAAATTTTTTCGAAACAAATACTTTTATATGAATACTGAATTATACAGAAGATACTCTACTCAGTTGGTATTCCAAACATTCGTTATGGAATAACGATAACGGTATATGATAATAAAAACATATGAATGATATCTGATTATGCAGAAGATTATGCAGAATGATATCTATATATAGTTTTTATGTTCAGTTTACGTAATATCTGATAATATTTTTAGTTGAATCAAGTTTGTTAGTGAGAAGATTTTGATTAGAGTTGTCAAGTAAATGGAATTTAAAAATGACATTAGGACTTTATTTGATAATAAAACTATATACATCCCACACTCCCAATACTCCCAATACGTTCAGTACTCCCAATTCATCTAATTATGGCCATTTCTTTTCTCCTATAGCAATTCTTAATGATCAAAAAAGTTATTTTCAGACGTTATTCCCGAATTTCCCTCTTGGATAATATTCTGGCTTTAAAGTCTCTCTGGTGTGTTTTTTTGAAGCGATACATACACTTTGATAATCTGAAACATTATACGAATATTAGGAGCAAGCATATCAGCTCAGAGTGATTTGACTCATTATCAGATGCAACTCAAATATAGGATTGCCAAGAGGCTTGTGGTATGTCGGTATATGCAGATATCGTAGTTAGAAAATCTCATGAGAGAATATTGAATTTTGAATGTTCCTATGGAACAGCGTCATATTGAGCTCGGTGTTCAACTTCAAGGGAAATATGAATTGGTTCCATTTTTTGTTATGACACAGCCTTCATTTCATTTGATCCATTTGAATATTTGAATCGGATATCTTGAAGTATCGTGAAATTTTCGGAATTTAGTGACTTCTTCATTAAACATCTGGGATAAGTTAAAACTGAAATATTTCCTTTGCTTTCATATTGGAGTATGATACTTCGATTGATTAACACTGAAAGCGATGATACTCAAAAGGGTAGTATCTATTTATTTTTTAACATAAACACATTCAGGGTACTGAACATTCTTATGGAGATGAAGCCCTACGAGAAAATTCCTAAGTTTCACTGGAAGCGAGTGACGTTTTTTTTTGGCAGTCGTTTGGTAGTCTGGGGTATACTGAATTGAAGGGATGGAGTCGAATCTTTGAACATCACCTACATTTTGAGGTTCTGGCATGTTTTTCATTGCACTTATTTTTTAATCATCTGGTCTTAGACCATCTTTGGAGATGATATGTCCCATGTATTTTTTGCTTCTGTAACTAAAAATTTACATTTGGTTTTATTGAATTTAAGGTTATGTTTTTTTCACTAAGTCAAAAACCTGTTTTAGACGCTTATTATGTTCCTCAATAGTTTTACCTCTAACTATGAGATCATCTATGTAAATTTCAACACAATCTTCATTTTGAAATATTTCTGCCATTCTTTGTTGAAAAACCTCACTACTATCTATTGGACCATAAGGTAATCTTAAAAATGAATATCGTCCAAAAGGCGTTGCAAAAGTATAAATTTTTTCTCTGTCAAGTTGAATTTGCAAAAAGCCTTAAGTTAGATCAAGTATACTAAAATATTGATCTCCACTGAAGTTCACAATCAACTTTTCTAAAGTTGGAATTTTATACGTATGTCTCTTTATTACTTTATTTATATCGGTTGAGTCTAAACATAAACGTAGACCCCGTTCGGTTTTCTGAGTATTACTATAGGCATTACACAATCAGTACTGTGAGAACATTTTCCAATTATTCTTTAAGATTCTAGCTCATCTAAAGTTTGTTTGAATGTGTCTAAGATTGCAGTTATCATCAGAAGACGATTGTGGATACTAACAATCGAAACGTCGTGACGTAACTTGGTTTGGAATCTTTTGATTTTAATTTTTATTTTTCATTTTGTTAATAATATTTTTTAATTTTCAGCTTTCATCAATATTTAAATTTTTTATTTTCTGGTTGTAGATGCATTTTTCTCTGAAACATCATTTAGCTCCCTATATTTTGAAAGATTGTTTTCATTATAAGTAACTGAATCAATTTTTTTTATTAAATTCAAATCAATGCAAGTTTGCAGTCCAATAATTGGACAGCTATTCATGTCTATTACATAAAATTCAATATTTTTCTGTTCATTATTATGAATACATGTAACACAGGCTTTTTCTATCACTGATAAATGGTCTTGTGTATAAGAGAAAAGCTTTTCATTTGTTTTGAAAACTTTTTTGATATTGAAATTTATACCTTTCAATATTTCTATAGGAATTATATTTGCCATTGAACCAGTATCCAATTTGAATTCAATTTTTGCTCCATTAATTTCTAAGTTTATCATCCACAAATCTTTTGAAACAATATTTATTGCCTTTTCAATACTACGTACAAATAAAGGATTTTCTGTGGAATAAGCATAATCATGATTAAGATTATGAGAATCATAATTGTCAAGAGCATGAACTTTTTTGTTTGTTGATTTTCTTTAATTCTTACACATATATGAGAAATGATTTTCATTTCCACAATTTTACCAAACGCAGGACATTTTCCGTAACTGTGTGTTCGATCACACTTCCGGCATTTCAATGCCGCCGCCTCTGACTGCTACCTTCACTTCTGTGAAATTGGTTTTTCAGAACTCCTTGATTCACTTTGGTGGTCCTATGTTGATGACTAATGCCAGCGTTATGTTTCTTGATATTTTTACTTGCAATTAGATCTATTGCATTGAACTGTCCGTTGTCCAAACCATTTGTAATTTGTCCGTTATGTTTACTGGTATTTTCTATGTTTATGCAGACTTGTACAGCTTCTTCAAGGGCTTTAGCATCATCTTCTCGTAGTTTTGAACGCATTTTTTTACAACACAAACCTCATATTAGAATGTCTTTAACTAGACTGTCTCTTAATGTCAAAAATTCACAAGAGAGTGATAAATTCTTCAGTTAAGTGGTATATTCTTCACTTTGCTTACAAGTGAAGAATATATGTCTTTGAAATGTCACATTCTTTTTTGGATGAAAATGAGAGTCAAATTTTTTTATTAGATTATCGAATTTATCTTTTTCTTCTTCTGAGAGTGAGAAAGTATTATAAATTCTCATACTTTGTTTACCTATTAGTGTTAGAAGCTGAGCACATTTGGTGGAGTCTTATTTTTTGCTAATATCAGTAGCTTTCAAATACGTTAAAAAACGTTCCTTCCAGAAATTCCAGTTTTATGAGAAATTTCCAGAGTGCAGCATGGATGGAACTCCTCTAAAATCCATATTTATCCCAAAATATCACCAGCAATTGATCAAAATGTTCTTTACTAAGAATTATTAGCATAGTTTAAATTTTTTCAAAATGTCTGACCACATGTGACTGTTCGACTGCGCCATGTTATATTTTGAATGAAACTCTTGATACATTCTAGTCGCATGTCGATGAGAAACTACCTTTATTCATCCCTCTAGACTTACAATATGACAGGTAGGTTCCGACAATCACTGTAGTCTATCTAACAATATTGATATACATAACTTGTTTCACAAAACACATCACAGATGGGACAATATAATTTGCGGTGCACTTTTGGTATATACCTCTGAAAGAGGTGTTTGATGAATCAGAGAATACTGCTGCGGAGTCTTCACTATCACGGACAAAAGGATGGAACTCTCAACATTGCTGAGTCGCACGAAAAACAATACTGAAATACCTCTGGAATCGATATCGGGACTAATCGTCTTCTTAGTGTATATTCATGATTTCACAAAAATTAGTACACTTTACATAATGCAACCATGAGAAGTAAGCATGTTCAATGTGAAAAGCAAGATTTTGAAGAAATGGTGTCGTACAACAAATATAATTACTTTCTGATGCATGCTTTCGGATCTGAATATCAACAATACTACAAGAAATAATAACAGATTCCTTAAATCTATTTGTATTGTGTATTTTTCATTTCTTTTGCCGTCTATGTATACATAAAACTTCGTTAATTGGAATCATTATTTTCTCTGAAAACCCACGTGTACCTTGATTGATTAACTGAATAATTCAGTTGGGCACATATACCATGAAACTATCTCGAGACGAGAAAAGCATCATCAATATTTTCTACGTTCTCTCTATCAATACTGCGTCTTTACAAATTACGGGTATACTGCGTCCCCCAGAACCAATAGAACTAGAGTAAATCTGATTGAAGTATATTAAAAATCACATAATTTTGGGTGGGGCATGATATCACAGAAGCATTTTTCATTGAATCTGAAATATTCATTTCTCTTTCATTTTTTTATCATTAGCAATACCTTTTATTGGTCTATGTTTGTTGAATCCATTGTATATTAATTGTATGCATTGAAGTTATTCATGCATCCTTAATGAATACTCAGTTTCAGTTATTCAACAATCCTGCATTTGCCTTGTTGCCATATTTATTATCAAAGATAACTTATATTTTTGCCGGAAGCCTCCAGTGTGTGATTATTGAGATTATTGCAGAAATGGAGATTCTTACTTCATTCAAAGTTATAGAATATTTCTTGGTTTTTCCGATTGGTTCACGATTTGCAAATGTGCTTGTCTTTACTATAAATTTAACCTCTAGAGTTTGACTTTTGGATTAGATTTTGTATAATTTCACGAAAATTGAATGAATGAATAAATAAATTCAACTGACATGGGAAGAAAATCCATATCGACGTGGACAGTTTCTAGTAAATAAGTTTTTGGTCACTGACACCAGACAGCATATTTTTTCATTTTATTATGTCATATCCGACCTTGTTGTTTATTATCACTTTCTGTTATGTACAGGGTGACCCTCGAGTGATGACTTCAGACTGAGAGCTTGCATCGAAAACGCTGCCCTTTAACATATAACAAAACAATTCACTAGATATTGTTATTTTATGAGTTTACAAAAAAAGTTCGCGATGGCATATGCCTATCTTTCAATGGATGCTTATGAGATCCATTTCAATGTTTGAAATAATGGTAACATATAAATTGGTAAGTAATTGGAGAACTATTTAGACGGAGATGATATAATTTCTTATTGAATAAATGCGTTACTTACCTTGAACATTTTATACACATAATATTAGTTACCTTTTGCCATGATTATTTTCAAAAGTTCTATCACATTGCAGAAAACATGATTTTTCTCTCTTATCTGGAGGAGGACTCTTTGCCTTCTCTAGATCATTTGGCAATGAGTTCTCTTTTTCGTCTATACTAGTAATCTCCATTAGTTTGAAATTTTTGTTAGAAACACAATTTTCTCGCCACATTTCCATTTCGGCATGCTCATTTTTATTAGCAACTGTTACTTCTTCTAAGGGTTTTCTACAAAACCACCTTTTTTCCTCTGAAATATCAAAAGTATTAGTAGAGCTTATTTTGTTCACTTTCGATATAAAATTGACTATAGATGTATATGATGGGATTGGCCGATACTTCATGAAAATCCATAACACTTTATTGTGAGATTTTCATTAAAAAATTTTGCGAATACGCAACACGTGTTTCGCCATACAATGGCTTCTTCGGGGGTATCTTTACTAACAATATTCTACATATTCAATGCTTACTTAGTATATCTAGTGTTGCAATTAGACGTACCTACATTTCGTATACCTGATTTATACCTAAGTTTGTGATGAATTAAAATTTCTGAGCTTATGTCCCAGTTTCCACATTTGCAAAAATATTTAGTAAAGGGGAGTAATTAAATTCTAACTGTTCATTCAGTAAATCACCCGAATTGCTGATTCTATTGATTTCTAATCATTCTGGAGGATTGAGTTTCAAACTCTTCTCTTCTAACTGTAACACGTCGCTTTCATGATTGAACTCATGTCCTTCTGCTAAAAGGTGATTTGAAAATGTGGAATTGGTCTTTTTATTTACAAAACTACTTCAATACTGTTTCATTTAGAAGAGAAGAGTTTGAAACTCAATCTTCTCTAATATTCAGAAATCAATAAAATAGTCTAGTTCACATGTACTTTTTCTTGTAACATTTTTCATCCCTGTCCAAAAATTACGACCAAGGTGTCATTCGATTCGTATTTTTGCCTAGAAAGTTTGAGGAAAGGTCCGAAAACGCGCCGATAAAGGTTACAAAAGTTATAAACAATCGAGTGAGAAAAAATGCGGCTTTAGTTTTTTCTCAATATCTCGGAAAATTTTGAAAATTTTGAAAATTTTAAAAAAATTTGAAAAAATCAATGAATTTGCGTAGAAAAAGTCCTGACTCCCGAAACTGTATCTCGATTATTTATAATTTTCACAGAGCCCTGAAAATAGAGCCACAAGCGGGTAGTCTGCCTTCCGCGCGTCTTTCGTCACTCTGACATAAAAACAAAAAAAATTACTTAAACATATTAAATGTGAATATTAAGGAATGAAAAAATTCATGTGATGTTGGGATACATCAATAAACCGCAGTCAAAAAATGTTTATTCCAATTTTAATGTTAATTATAAATTTGTGAATAATAACTTTTTCTGAATTGAAATTTATTATAAAAATCCCTATAATTATTAAACTAAAACCTTGGCATTTTTTTGGCATGTTTTTACGTACGTTAAAAATTCTTCTTCACGGCTGATGACATCTTAAATTTCACTCATCTGAGACAATGAGAAAACTAGTTAACTGAAAGTAACTGAAAGTCCTTATGTAAAATGAAAATTATTTGAGTGGAAAGAGATCCCTTAATTAATTTTTCCGACGCTCTGAGTAATGAAATGCGTTAATTTGTATGGAGAGCATTCATTTATCAGATTAGACACTGTCAGATTCAGCAAGAAGGAGTAATATTAAACTGTGGTGAGTGAAACAGAAAATGGATGGCTAAAGAAATATTTGAATTGTGTTAGTCGTTTTATTCGATATGCCTTATTCCACAGTGTACCTTAAAATGACGCATAATGAAACTGAGGGCGGGTTGAAAAAAAAAATTTTGTAATAGGTACAACGCTTGAAAGCTTTCTTTCCACAATCTGGAAAATGAATGAATCTAGGTCAATTCATCGAAAGAAATAGAGGATGACCTGATTAGTAGTGGCAGTTGTGTATATTAACCATATCAAAGTGATCTCAGATAGTTCTTTTTTGTAACAGGCTCAATCAGATGAATTTTTCCACTCCAAATAGTAGCTGCCTAATTCAATGATGGTGTAATTAATTTCGCCTATCGAATTTTGACTATCAAGTGAGGTGAATTGATCTTCACATAGTGAGATTCATATGATAATAATAATAATTGTTTTAATTGCTAGGTAAAAAATACAATGTATGGAAAACAATATATACAATTCGCCCACGTACCTATCAAAAGGCAGAATTCAATTTCTGTCACGAATGACTCAATAATCAGAAGTTGCTCTTTCATTCAACCTCGAAAAAATAATGAATAAAAAATGTTCACATGCACAATATACTTAAATCCTAGATACAAGTATACATCAGTGCCAAATGCACCAGAATCATTTGTGTTAGTAATAACAACGATAAAAAATACTAATGAAAATCAAAGTGTATGGAATGCTCATTTATATCAAATTTATTTTATTAACAGAGGAGTTGAGGCAATTTGAGTTCCAGTAAGTAAATTTTGAGTTCATTTCTATAATCCAGCGCGAAAACTGATTTTATTGAATTGAGAGTTCGATTATAAAGCCAGGCCACATTATAAGAGAAAGATCTATGAAATAGATAGCTCCTTTACGGTGGTTCTGTTCTCAAAACTCATTTTTTTTGAGAAAGGTTTTGAGAATGAGTAGATTCGTTTCGACAGATTCAAATGCTCAAGTGACATATTTGATAGTCTAAGGGTCGGTACTTTACGTTTTCGATGGAATCATGATTAGTGAATCAAAACCGTGAAATTACCCGGGTTGAAGTATCATTAATTAGCCAAGGTCCGACTTTTTGTATTGATATGGTAACCTTGAGCTTCTGTATAGTTATATTTTTCAGACAGCGGCCGTGAAAGCCGGTATCTCCGGTGGTGCTGCCAGGTTTATTGACCGTGGTCTGCATGTTTTTATACACGATGTTTCATCTGCTACTGTGGCAGATATTATCAAAAGCAAAAATGGTCGTAGTGCTTTGCACTTATAATGCTGTCAAATCATACTATAATGCTTTTGAATTGAACAGAGAGACGTCCACTATCAAACACTAGTCATCTTTCCATCTTCAACCTCATTTCATAAATGGTAATCGGGTATGATTCATTTCAACAGAGTTTGTCAAAATAATATATGCAGATTCCTGGTGTTTTTGGCCTTTCTGTGAGGTTTTTGATGACAATTTTGATTCCATTTCATTGAGTTGCAGGAAACCATCCCATGCGTGGGTACGAGGTCCTCGAAATTCTCAAATATGACGTCTCGATATTTGATTCTATTAATTTTTCATGAGTTGTTCTGAGAACCAAAAGGGTATGTTTTTCGAAATATCAACCATTTCAAGCAAAAAGAAGTGAATTATTTATTTCACCTCAAAGTTGATGGAGACAACTGTTCATCACTATCTAGATTGTGAAAGATTGAAAATAGAAATGAGTCAATTAATAATGACTTCTCTGCAAAAAATATCCTCCAAAGAATGTATGAGCAAATTTATTTCTTCCCTATAAAAAAACATTCCGTTTGAAATTTTTCCAAAACGAAAAACATATCTTTGTGATTCCTCTGAAATATATCCCTTCATCCAACGCGTGACACCGCATACTCCTAACAAACTTCCACATTCATATTCACGATCACGTTCAGTCGGAAAACATTTAAAATTCCGGCGAACGCGCCGATTCAAATCCTGGCGAAGGTGCAGGGTCAAAGGTCCAACATATTTTTTATGTCAAAGAAATTGCTATCAGCAGTAGTTGGCAAGGAGAAAATAATACGTATGGTTATTACGAAAGAAGTGAAGTCTATTCACTGCGGAAGCGATGCAACTGGATGGAATTTAGGGGTGGAAAATGTTCTCGGTTTTCATATATTGAATGAAGTTGAATGTGAAAATTGTCAATCATACAAGTATCTACCCATTTGAATCGATAATTTTGTTAAAAATATGTTGGAAATTACTGATTCAGAATATATACGTTAATATTTTATTTTGTTGGTGAACCTGATGAAAAACCATAACTCAACGATGTCCATGTGGTAGGAACATTTTTGATTTAAAAAAACGTATACATTTTTTTTATTTTTCATCATTCAAATCATTTTTCAGGTGAAATCGTTGAAAACTATAAGATGTAATAAAATTATATACAGGATGGGCCATCGAAAACTAGACATGGAGGTTTTGGGTACTAATCAAGCAAATCCGAACAGTTCGATTTTTTATTGGGAGGGGGACAGTTTTTCCCCATTTAGAGCGTCGTCACCTCAACCTCGGAGCAGAGGGATGAACAATCTTTGGAATTTCAATGTGGAATAGGGGGTGAGTCGCATACCATTTGAAAAATCTTGAAATTATCTAAACAATGGTGTAAATTTAGTTTAGAGTTCTTTCCGATAATTAACTTTTACAATATTGTTACTACCAACAAATTGTTGTACGCCACTGCCAAGTTGAAATGTATTTGGAACTCTTTCATTTGTTTCTTGCACTACTTTTTTGTTAACTTTCCAGTTTTTCTCTGATAAGAGGACTATTACAATTGAAAAATGGTTAAAAATGCTGTTTCTATTTCTCATTTTTATGTTGAAAGTGATATCTACATTATTACTAGTAGTGAGTGCCGTAAAGTGTTGCTAAATAAACAATGGCTTACACAACTGCAGAGAGAGTTGAGTTGATTGAACTGTACTATGGAAATAGAAGTTGTGCTACGAGAGACGCTGAACTGTTCAATCAACAACATGAAAAGAATGTGTCGCGACAGTATGTTTTCTATTCAATTGCAAAATTTCATGAAACTGGATCTGTAGCGAATAGAAAACAGCAAATCGAACCACCAGTAACAAATGAGGCGACACAAGTGGCAATTCTGGGCCATGTTGAGCTTGACCATACTTTGAGAACAAGAAATTTAGCATTTGTTTCCGGAGTGTCACGAATTAGCATTCAACATATTTTGAAAACCCACAAAATGCATTCTTACAAGATTTAATTAACGCAAGAATTGAATGAAGATAATTTCGATCGACGTTTGCAATTCGACGAATCAGTTAGTGAACGAGCGGTGGAAAATCCACATTTTGTTTTCAACATTTTCATTAGTGATGAATTTTCTTTGGCACAGTTAATCGCCAAAAATATGGGACTTTTCCGCACTATGCTCTGCCTGTTCTGCAGTATTCAGATCAGACTCTTCCGGATCATTGGATTGGATGGCGGAGCACTATCGAATGGCCACGACGATCACCAGACCTTTCACCGTTAGATTTCTTTTTGTGGGGTCATTTGATAAGCAGAATTTACTGTACTCCTCCTGCATCACTCGAAGATTCACGGCAATTTTTTCATGGTTATATTAATTTTCTTATGCACTCTTTTGAGGTAGATGATTCATAACAAACTAGCAATTTTAATTTTGAACAAAAATTGTTTATAGCACATGGGTATTTTAAGTCGTAGATAAAAAAATATTTCAAGTTCAAAATCCAAATGAAATATCAAACTAAACATTTCAAAACACAAAAACTGAATAGAAGTACCAAATTGGATAACATTACAGAAAATACATACAATTAATTCATGAATTACGATTCTTTATGCCACGGAAGAGCCTTAGGGCAAGTGACTTAAGGCGAAACATCGATGTATACCAGTGAAGATGACAGTGTTCCATGTAAGTGCAATTTGTTGCAATCCGTTAAAAGTAGAACTAATGTGAATGATATCTGATTTTTATTCCACAACGAATGTTTGAAATACAAACTCATTAGAGAAAAGTATTTTCTGTATAATTCAGTGTTCATATAGAAGTATTAGCATTTTTTCTTTCGTATAATTCAATGTTTATATGAAAGTAGCTGTTTCAGGAGGACTTTCTTTCAGTTTATGTCTGAGAGTTATTCTTTGCATGATCTACACATCCGTGTATAGAGTTACTTATTTTCAAATTGATTACTTCCTTCCTTTGTTTGGAATATTCCCTCATCCTTTTTTATATCAAGATGGAGTAGAAAGCCAAAAATGTTCTTTCCCAATAAACAAAAACTGAGTTATTACTGATTATCGAGAAAGACAAATTATGTATTCAACTTTTCTCAATAGAAGATCTAATTCCACTGGAAGTCGTAAATACCATTATCCACATCTGAAATTAAGTTTATTTCATCCCCGTACTTTGGAAAGATTTCAATAAATTTCTTTCATCACAAGTAGTACATTTTATATTCTTTATAACTAATTCCATGGAGTGATCAACTTTTAATAATGTTTTGCGTTCCTAAGGATGTTTCTACCCGATGAACAGCCGCAGAAAAACATTTGAAATTCTGGCGAGCGCACCAGTTTAAATATTGGCGAATGTGCAGGGTCTAGCGATGGTCTTTCAAACTCTGTGCCTTTTCACGGATCGCAGATTAATGTTAGGCTCGCGTCGACATTACGAATTGGTTCATTACAAGTAATTCCATGAAGTTAACAACTTCTTAAAATGTTTTGCTTTCCTAACGAGGTTTCTTCCCGACGTACATTTGGAGAAAATCACTTGAAATTCCGGCGGACGCACCGGTTTGAATATTGGCGGATATGCAGGGTTCAGCGACGGTCTTTCAAACCCTTCAGGCGCTTTCTCGCGGATCATAGATGAACGTTCGGCATTGCGTCGACATTCTCGGTCGAACGATCTGTCCAATCAAGTGCAGATGGCTGCGGTAGAACAGACTGATGTTGCAACTGCAAATGCAGTTAATTGCGCAACAGTTATGCACGACAAGATGTCAGGGGATTTTGCGGTGCAGAAGCGGCTTCCAATTCAGTTGCGGTGGACTGCAGTTCTTAAGAATGTTAATGGAGCAGGATTTAATAGTAATAATAACAACGATTTATTTTTCAGCTATAATATTCCAAGGACATTGATAACTAACGAAATAATTTTATCACAGTTTTCGAAAGCACGTTATTTGGTAACATCCC
>WOGO01005292.1:0-12546 GCA_015342085.1 Leptinotarsa defecta | reverse complement strand
AAAGAAAATGTTTTTATCCTTTGATATTTTTGGATATTTTGAAGAATAATGTCATTTTTCGATGTTTCTTTTTTTAAATGTCAATTTTGACAGGTTAGGGAAATCACGTGACCTATTTTGTAGACGCCATTTGACATCATTTATCAAGCAAAATCTACTGCCAAAATCAAATTTCAAATAAAACGATAAATAAAAAAGTTTTCCATTTGATGCGGACTTTATCGGTGACACTGTATAATATGAAAGGATAGGTTCATTCCATCTTTCTGCTATCATCAATTAAGTTTTCCAGCGTTATTATTCTTGAGAGTTTAGGATTGATCTTTCTAGTTATTCGGCAAGGCAGGGAATTTTGGCCTGAATACTAATAGCCATAAAACTGATATAATGTTGATAAAACATATTTTTATACTTTCTTTCAGCCTCCTTTATATGTAAACCATAAACAATAGGTAACCTTTCCAGGTTCGAAATAGTATCAGAAGTAGAAACATTCCTTTATAACATTATATCAGAATTCAAAAATCAGTTGACAAATTTGAATATGTGAAACTCATAAAAACTTCGTGATGCATTTTCGACACTAAATTGATCTTATGACAACTTTGATTTATGCAATATGAAAACTGCATCTCATCTTTTTTTGTGTTGACTGTGGACCGATCGAAAATTATATGAAGTCGTTCTTCATTAGCATGTCTGCCACTCATAATTTCGAAGGTAGAAATTTACATATTTCGTATGAATGACTGATAAAATATGTATGCAACTAGAAAACCAATCAATCTCTTTCCGTAAGCTATGTAACTAGGAGGTCTGTTGAAAAAATAAGGTGAATTTTCATTTTTCTCAAAAACGATCATTCATTTATCAATTTCTATTTTGTCCCCTCCAGATATAAAACATTTGTGCGGAAGCAGTTTCGTTCTTTCTGGTTCTTTATGGTATGTCCTTGAGCTCTCTCAGCAATAGGTTTTTTTTAATCTTCCCAATCGTCGCGAAACGTCATTCTTTCATGGTCTCATCAATCTTGGGAACAGAAAAAAGTCGCAAAGGGCTAAATCTGGTTTATACGGTGGCTGAGGTATGATTGAGATATTGTTTTGGCCAAAAAATTACGCAAGCAATGACTAGTGAGCAGGTACATTATCGTGATGGAAAATCATAAATTGTTTTTTCACAATACCGGACGTTTTCTTCGAAGTGCTTATCGCAAGCACCGCATAACTTCGGAATAATACTCCTTATTGACCGTATGACGATGTGACAAGAAATCTTGATGCACAACGCCACGGTAATCGAAAAAAACAGTGAGCAAAACTTCGACATTCCATCGAACTTGGCGTGCTTTTTTAGTCTTACTTAGTCTGGGTTCTTCTATTGAGACGATTGGGCTTTGATTTCCATGTCATAAACATATACCTAAGATAAGTCACCGGTTATCAACCTTTTAAGCAGATATGAATCACCGTTGACGTCATTCAACAATTTCCAAAAGATTATCACGCGCAGGATTTTTTTTTGAATAAAATTCAGTAATTTTGGAACAAAATCTGCCGCTACACGCTTCATGCTCAAAATTTTCAAAAAAATTACATGCAGGAGCCAACCAATATACCAACATCCTCAGCAACTTATCCAGTAGTGATACGACAATTCTTCATATACATTTTTTTCACTTTATCAACATTTTCATTGGTTGTTGATGGCTGGGGATCCTGGCCAAGCGTCATCAGTCACTTCTTCCCGACCTCCTGTAGAAAGCGTGTACCCTTTGTAAATATATCTGACTCGTATATCACTGTCAACATTTCAATTATGTTTGATCACTCAATTTCTTACACAAACTTTCATGCGAATTCTTCGATCCATTTATTTCGATAGCAGAAAATCACCAAACACACAAAACACTTCTAAGTTTTATGCCTCTCATCAACAAACGAAACATGCTCAACAGTTGGAACTGTGAACATAGGTTTGTAATGAAAAAAAAAAAAAAAAAGAAAGCGAAAACATAGCTCACAGAACGAATAAGAGTATAAGTCTACGTCAATTTATTTAAACCAATAAAGACAAAAATTTGATATCGAAAGATCAGAAGTATGTAAGCTGGCTTGTGGCTCCTGTCCGAAACTGTATATTGGCCAGACAGGGAGAACACTTCCCAAAAAAATAAAGATCATAGTTGTACTTTCGTAAATAGAAAGACCAATTTCACATCTGCAAACAACCTTTTAGCAGAAGAACATGAGTTCAGTAATGAATACGACGTGTTACATTCAGAAGAGAAACATTTGAAACTCGATGTTCTAGAATGTTTGAAAATCTGTTCTCCACGATAGTTATCTTTTTTACCACTTAATCGTCTTCATATCTGTAACGACATATAGTAGCGGTGTAACCACATGGTGAAAGAAACGCTCTGCCTGAATGATTATTATTGAAAACACGAGTATTGGCCCTTGTAGATTTTCAATGTTTCATTTGAATGTGCTCTCTAGATGAATTAACCTACTTTATAAGACAAGCAATGATAAACAAAATGATGAATCGAATTCAAACAAAAAAAATTAAATTCTAATAAGAAAATGGCAAATTGTCGTTAACTATAATCGAATTTATACAGTCATATTGACAGTTCAAACTGTCGATTGCAACCAAACAATTGACGGTTGAAACTATCGATTATAGTTTTTCGCAAAACTGTTGATCATAGCTAATCGAAGTGTGAACTTTGGATTATAAAAATAATCATCTGTGGTATTCATTGCCATCGTAGTTCATTCTTTTTACAATATTAAAATTCCTTATTTTTCATATTTCCGGACTAAGTAGAAGATAATGATATCAATTCGTGAATTTCAATATATGTATAGTGATAGTTTAGTTATGAGCCCTTTCTTGTTTGATCAGTCAACGCAGATATATTATGTTTTTTTTTCACAGAAACCAATCACGCTTCAAGAAATACTTATATAATAATTAATGAATTGAAAGTGAGAAATCGCTACTTTCATTTTTACAACTACAATTCATCTAGTTACAGTTTCCAAATGTATCGTAATCAATAGTGGATTATTTTTTATAATCAAGATCGCATCATTGATGATTAGATACAATATAGAAGTAGCTCATCATGATAGGTGAATTTTTGTTATTATCATTGAAATACTAGGACGTTCACTGACGTTGATACGGGGCACAACTGAAACTTGTGGTCTGATGGTACTTCCAACATAAAAAGGGAATGTTTGTTCCAGTTTCAGTTGCCTTGTTGTTCCAGTTCCAGTTTCAATTTGTCTAGTCAAAATATCATTTTAAATCGATTTGAGCGATATCTAAGAACATCCATGATGAACGTATTGTAAAACATTTCATTGTTAATTTTTAATATAGGTTCTTTCGTTAATGATTATAATAATATGAATTTATTCAAGTTTCAGTACAGGGATCAGTCAATAACAATTTGAACAATCTGAACAAACTCAGGAAACTCACAAAGGACACTCTGTGCGTCACATAATAAATCAGAACAGTGAGAGTAAAATGGATTTGACAATTTAGGTTATGAAAATGTAAAGATGTGGAAATCTTAAATGTTGGAAATGTTAAAATGTAAACATATAATCATTTAAGAATGTGAAAAGGTAATATGTAAAAAGAAAATGCAAAAAAGTAAAAATGGTAAATGTTAAAATGAAAATGAAAACATGTAAAAAGTATAAACATTGCAACATATGTTAGGCTGTAAAATGTGCCATTATTCGCCATGATTTTACAATATCAATGATGGCAAGTAAATATCCCATCTACTAGTTCCCATTTTAGTAGGTAGTTTCAACAGTCTTCTTACTTGGTATAAATAATTTCAGTGATGAAGAAGCACTTACTAAGGCATTGCCTGGGCATTGGTGTTCTTTCATCGTGTATGGTTATTGAATAAATTTAGGTATAATATAAAAAAAGTAGAGTGACATTAGACATCGAATAGTGTATCTGACTCGTAGACATATACACATTTTTGCAGCATTCAAGGAACACTTAAGTAATGTATGCGATTAAACTAGCATATAAAAAATATACATAAATATGTATAAGAAATACGAACATAAACCCATTTTCTCTGGGTAAGTATAGTAAGGCAAATGATCGCATCTCATGCATTCGAGGGATCAATCAATCGATGTATAGAAATTTTATCTGTTTTCAAAATGAAACATTTGACATGATTTTTGAATGAAATAGTTGTCAGTGCAAGTCTGGTTTCCAGAGGTGAGTAATTGTTGAACCGTTTGCAAGATGAATATATGTTTTTCGAACGATTGTTTTTGTTGAGCATGTCGTGTTCAGTTGCGCATTGGTTTTAAGTCTTATATTATGCTTGTGGTCTACATAGTTCAGTTTTGTTCATTTTTTGTGTTGTTCCACAACAGTTCCTAGGAAGTAAAGTTGTCTGAGGTCTAGTAATTTCGGTTCTTTGAAAAGTGTTTCCGATGAGTATTGTGTTGGTTTTTTGAGGAGAAATTTTAGATTTTTTTTCTGTAATACATCTAATTTTTGCAAATGTGATGTTGCTACTCCGCCCCAGCCTATTATTCCATATGCATGCAAGACGAGACTCTATGTTTGCATAATAAATTGTTTTCATTCGCGAGGTATCTAGTATATTTCGTAAGTACTTGAATCTGTAAAGTGTGCTCCTCAATGTTTTAGTCACTTGGTCAACATGATAGTTCCATCTCAGGTGTCTATCACTATTCCTGAATACTTGATTTTTTCTGATGATCGAATTGTTATGTTGTTTCCGATATACAATGTATCATATCTGTGTAGTGAGCTTAGCACGAGAATGGTAAAATTAATGTTTTTTCGTGATTAGTCGATAGTATTGTATCCGCGAAGCATTCAAAGAGTTCACTCATGTCTTCTCCTACTTTAGTTGTGAGGTTATTCCAGCTATCAGCACTGTACAATACTGCTGTATCATCAGCGAAGCAGACGATGCTGCCATAAGTATCGTGTCTTGACATGTCATTGATATATATTGTGAAAATAATTGACCCCAAAACTGTTCCTTGCGGTACTCCGCATTTCACAATTTTTTTTCACTGACGACTTTACCGATTATCACGTATTGCTCTCTATCTTTGAGAGATCGAATGAGATCGAATGTGCTTCCTTTGAAACCCATATTTTGCAAGGTCGCCAACAGTTGTGAGGGGTTCACGGTGTCGAAGGCCACAGGAAGATCTAAAAAAACACATAGACTTGGTTTACTCTTTTTTAGACTTTCTCCTATTTTGAATGTGAGAAAAATAATAGCATTTTGGGTAGAAATCCCTTCATTGAATCCATACTGGTTATTTGAGATGAAATTGTGCTTGTTAAGGCTAGAGACCTTTTTTTGATAAATATTCCTAGTGTTTTAGCTATGTTTGAAATGAGTGTAATTGGTCTGTAGTTTAGAACTTCATGTTTGTTTCCTTTTTTAAAAATTGCTTTGAAAATCCCTGTTATGAGTTCTTTGGGAAATTTTCCCGTTTCTATTATTCTATTAGGAATGTTGTTCAGAGGATAAGCTATCTCCGTTTTTATCTCTTTTGAGGTTTCAGCTCTGATTGACTCGATACCAGGAGTTTTGTTTATTTTAAGAGATGATATTGTTTCAATAATCTCTCTTTCTGTTGAAGGTTCAAGAAATATAGAGTACACAGGAGATTTCACAGGTTTTTGTATTTTTCCGCAAGTTTTTGCCCAATCGGGAAATAGTGGTTATTGAAACAATCTGCAAACTCTTTTTTGTCATAAATGTAACTACCTGTTTCACTTTTCATCATTTGAATTTTGGTATTTTTATTTCCCTCAGAAATTCCCTTAAGCGCTTCCTACCTTTGAATTTAAATAAAACGAAATGTGTGTGAGATATCAATTGATGCCATTATAAGTGAAACATGTATAACATCGTACAAATGTCCGTCACGGCTTCTCTGGATGGAGTGCATCTGAAAAGTTCGATTTTATATAACTCTGGCGCATGAATCAGGCTCAATTTGACTGATGGCATATACTATGCTGGCTTCGAGGACCACTGTAGTTTGTGGTTCATTTGTATACACCTTCGACTCAAGAAAACCCCACAATAAAATGTCTGACAGAATCAAATTGCACAATTTCGGTGGCCGTTCTCCCAAATCCATCATGCAGAATATCCAATGTGGCATGAGCTGTGTGGCACCTAGCGCCGTCAGGTTGAAACCATATGTCGTTGGTATCCAGATCACCTAATTCAAGCCACAAGAAGATGGTGATAGTCGACCTATGGTACTTGCCGTTAACAGTGATGGCCAACGTCAAAAAAATATGATCCGATGACGCCGCAAGTCCAATCCACAATCCACACCCAAAAGTGTCTTGTTCGGGATGTATTCGACGCTCTTTGATCTCATGTGGATTGGTATTGTCCCAAATTTGATAATTTCGGTTATTCAAGTACTTTTCCATCCAGAAATGGGCCTCATTGATGAAGATAATTTTTAGAGAAATTAAAGTTCAGAGCCCATTCAGTGAACACACGTCATTGAGTTTCTAGGACAGTTGAATTATTTACGGTGCACGCCTCCTGGCTACCCACCAGCTAGAAGTGTAGTCTGACCAGGGGTCAGGTTCCCACTAGATTGAGTGAAATATTTTTTCAACGCTACGTTGGATTATTCTTCACTAGAAAATCACAGGTTCTGGTAGTAGACTTTTTGCCTGTTCCTCCGCGGACCAATTACGGTTTTTAGCGTTTGGAATGGTCACACTTTTGTGAGCCGACCTCGCAAGTAGTACTTTTCGAATGAAGTGAGCGTTATCGTTAAGAATACGATTTTTTTTTCGGTTGTTTGAATTCATATGAGCCACAATAAACTCTCGCGAGCTATTTTAGAGGGGCATATGAATTGTCCCTTACCCCTCACCTCCTGACCCCTTCAGGTGCATATACTTGTAACGCATACTTTATGATATACATAAAATTCACGAACTATTCCATTCCACCAAGAGTTGTGATGGTTTTGTCGTGATCTCGTGAAAGTTCAGTGTAATCACGCAATCACATCCAAAATTCAAAACGATTATTATAAGAGGTCTGACCGATAGAAAAATGGTCAATAAGTTGCATTATTTGAAACCGTCTATTGAGGAGAAACTTCGATCAGCTGATGCTAGCTTATCACAGCTACTTTACCTCTCTACCTGAAAAAGATATGCAACATTATTATTGTTTATACATGTTCGAATTCCACTATCGTCAGATGTCGATCTGAGTAATAATATTATGGCTTACCTTGATGTATCCGGTTGTCCATATTCAATTCCGTTTGAGGTTCCTGTTATATTCTGTCCGTTGACACTAGCAGGATCTCAGATGATGCCAATCATTTCAGCTATCGAAAAATATGCGTCTTTGCTAGGCATCCAAAGGAAATTGATGCAGAACGCTGTTTCTTCTTGATGAATCCCGGTAAGATATTGCATTTCCTCACTTGGTAAAGTTTATTGCAAGATATTTACCATCAGTGGAGTATTAGGACGTGTTTGCGTTAGTTGAAAGGGGAAAATAATTTCATAAACTACACCTCACGATTTGATCTCCACAAACTTTATTTGAAAAATATATCATATGTTTCTCTAACACAGTAGCTTTGTCAACAGTGATTCAAATCACTGAGGTGTAGTTTATGAAATTACTATAGATCTTCATCAAGTACCGGCCGAATCAATCAAAAAAAAGGTGGAAATATTAAAATAAATTTCAAATTCGGTTGAATATTATGTCAGTGACATCTCTGGGCAACTCACCACATTTGAGTTTTGACAGTCTGCAAGTTCAAGATAAATTAGTGTTTCTTTTGTGCGTGTTTCCGGTATTTATCAGAATTTGAACTCTACGGAGTATCTGGGAAACTAAACACCACATCGACCTCACCCAAGGAGGTTGCGTACATAACCATTTACATAAAATCGCAAAAGGTACGTTGCTGTAAATTTGTGTGACTCAATCATATTTTAACTGATATCATTACTTCTTCACTGTTATACTAGAGTGTATAAATCTTATTTCAACATTTTGAAAACTAAAGTACTGAAAGGGAAAATTCAGTCTGAAATGTTCATCGCTAATCCATTCTAATCTGTTTTATCTCTGATACAGCTACTAAAGAAAATACTATTTGAAAACATTCGGTAAGATCTGTCTGGGACGGTTTTAGTTACAAGATGTCGCAATGTCTCATCAAAAAGGGGTTTTATTGACTTGAAGGTAATATATATTTATTTTGCTAGGGTGTGAATTTCATTTTCTATATTCATTCCGTATTAGGAATCACATGAAAGGTAAGACCTCGTTTGTCCTTAGCTCGCACATGTTACGACTTTTGAGAGTTGCCGTTCGTAGGGGGCGATAGCTAACGGAAAAATAGAACAGCTATGAAACATTTGAATGAAAAGTGTATATTTCATTATTGTTGTTTGGATACTAACAATTGTAGTTCATTTCGAAATGAGTGAAAAGCTTGCTTTTCTTCATTTTTTTGTGACGAGCGAAACTTCTCATTGAGCCTTACTTTTATAGGGTTTTTTCCTTGAGTCTAAAAATTTATCGATAGCGTAAAGTATATACAGGGTGAACCCTCTGACTGGTAGACTGGTTGACTAATTTGAGCTGGGCTATAGGGCTGTGCAACCCTCATCTTCCACAGTGTGATCCTAGGGAACTGAAGTCACCTATGTATCACAGAAAGTACATGTTTATTCACTTCTCCACCTGGACAGCTGAATGCTTGCTTGTATAATATAACGATACATTTTATTTCTTTTATTGCTTTCATTGTACTAATTATATTTGGTGTAACTGTAATTGAGCCGATATTGGGGTGGTTTCTACTGGATTATTCTTTATTTAGTCAATTCAAGTATTAATATTTGTTTTTTCTGCAACTTACATATAGGTACTAGTGCTTGACTCGTAATAACGCTTCCTTTTGTTTCTTAGAATATCATTAGTATAGTAAGGCTAAACTTCCAGGCAACTAGAAGAATCAAATTCAGTTTATGGTTTGATTAAAATTCATCAAACTGCTTAAAATTTTACTGGCGTTTCGTTGCAACCCTTTGGTGAATTGGGGGTTGGGATTTTCTGTAGCGGGATACTTCTTGCAAAGATAATTCATCCGGCGCCCATTGAATATTTAATCTGAATTTCAGTGTTTCGTCCTAAACACTGGTTTTAAATTCTTTCGAGCCATAAGGTGATAACTGATAATGAAGGAATGGAAGAAGTAATCTATTATAAATCGGTCAATTGAAGAGAAATATTCAGGATGAAGTTCAAGGTACTTATTTTGAAAACGAATGCGTAATAGTCCAGAATAAGAATTGAAAAGTTTTAATGTGTCGATTATTAGTCGATTATTCTGTTTTGAAAAAAATCCAACAAATGTACTAACTACTTTTAATAATACAGAACATTATTTGGTGTGACAGACAAAATAAAAATAAGCCAGCATAAGCGTAAAGAAATTAATAACTTCTAACTAGTGTGAATCAGATTATTTCCCATATATTGAAGGAACAAGCTATTTACACTTACACCTTACCATGACGTTTGATTACATGTATTGTATTATTGTTATTATTGATATCGTTCTTTTGTCTGATATATGAGTGCATTTTACTCCAAAATAAATTTTATGGATAATAGTAGGGTTCGCCAACCTCATAAATGCCGCATGGAATTTTTGTCGTTTTGCAGTGGCGATATATTCTTGAATAAATATGGAAATGTTGGAACATACGTGCTCTATATGAAATATTTAATAGAATGAAACAATGAAATGTATAGTGAATTGGATGAAATCTGTCCCCAGATGATCACGAAATGCCAATATTTTGTGATTGGTCGGATGTAATTCAAACATGGCATTTTATAATTCATATTTTTGAAATTGCTCTGTTTCAGTGGAAATATTTTGTAAAATTTGAAACGTGGAATCACTGAAATATGTTTGGTTCATTTTGTCGATACTAAGAATAAATAATAACTCTCCTCTATAAACAAACTACATGAAAACACTATTTAGCACAGAGTTTATAAATGAAGGTTGTTTTGGAAAGAGTCTGTCGAGTTCGAAGGAAAAGCTCGATATTTTATCCCTTCCTTCTCTTCTTTTCGGACGATATTTTTCTTACCTTACAGCTTATTTGAACCTGAGGGAAGTGAATGAGTATTTCAAATTGATTTGAAATTTCATTGAAAGAGTTTGGGAGTCATTGTTCATGCTCTGATGATAGATTTTTATATGCAAAACGCGACTTGCAGAGTTGCTTTCAGATATTTTCCATATCTGGCATACATCCCATGCTGCATGCGACTCCGAAATGCCCTCAAGCTAATAAAGCGAACGCAGTAAATTTAAAAAAAACACGGTGAATTGGAATGGCTGAATAAGTTCACAAATAATTCACTATTTAGTGCATTCATAGAGGAAGCAGAGCAATACGATAGCTTATTAAAAGTATAAAAACAGGTTTGATCTCTAATTGAATATAATGTGTGCCTACAATCTCTTTTTCATTACAGTAAAATAACTGATGCCTAGGGGAGATTGGGATCAGCTGTAACATTTGGAGAATAGTTAAATTTAAAGTTCAGAAAAAATGAGGAAAGGAGTCATATTTCGTGTAAAAAATTCGTGTATATACAAGAAGATCCTGCTGTCTTAAGATACAACAACTTTAGTAAACATCACTCTGAGTGGAAATGAACATGAACATCACAATAAGCAAACATTTGCACAAAGTGTGAGTATTTTAGTTTGAATATTTTAAAAATTATTTTCATTTTTAAAGAAAACCATCTCCAACGTGCCTTGTACTTGACACGTTGGAGATGATTTTATATACTTGACGAGTATCGCACTGATGATGGCGTAACAGCCGAAAGCGCTTTGCAATTTAGAAATAAAAAATGTTTTTTTACACGAAATACGACGCCTTTCCTGATTTATCAGTCACGTGTATGCAGTTTTAACAAATCTCACCAAATTTAAAATTCACATTTGGATAATAATATAATGTACTTGTTATGCCCTGTTTGGAATCTTTGGTGTAGTAATAAATATTGTTGAAATTTTTTTCCAACACCAAACCATTATTTCAAGACCTCGACACGTGTTTCGATCACCAAGTGATCACCTTCAAGAGGAAAATTAAACTAAAAATACATACGATTCATATTATAGATACCTCTATTAGATTTCTGCAACTGAAGTGTCTTAAATTGATTTAACAATATTGCCTTATCTACTAGTCTCAAATTAGTTTTAGAAAGTGTGTTCATGTAATATATAACGTTTTGGTGTTGGGAAAAAACTCTAGTGATATTCAATAATATAATGAATGATAAAACTTTCAAATCATTCATATCAAGGAGATGTGGCATAGAGGAACCATTTGCATGTTGAGTTCGATTCGGAAAAATTTGGTAACTAAAAATCGCAGATTTCAAGGTGTAGAACGTTAGTAAGGTCCACATAGAAAACACTGTAGAAGCATTTGGGTTTCTTTTTATGAGAAATATATGATGAGAAATTCATGATGACCTAGATTTATTCATCCATTCATCCGGTCAATGATCAGTACAATCAAAGATTTGCTCAGATAGTATCGAAGTATAGATTTAGATTTATCCCACTGGATATACACAATGATATGCGAATATTCAAGGGAGTTGATTAATATGAAAATTATTTATAGGTTACTTATAAATTATCATTGAAAATTGTTCCGTTACGAAAATACTTATGAGGTGAAAAATTTCAAGAGGAAAATGGTATTCATTCAATATTTCCCATGCCCTTCGGAATATTTCAGTGATATTCTGTAAGGGGTGACAGTTAATGAAGTTTATATTTGCCAATGAAAAAAATATTTTCAATTTCAACAGTAGCGTAGCTGCACATTTTTCGATAAAAAATAAATTCTCCAATTTAAAAAGACTCGCGTTCTACCATCAACTTCGATATTTTCAAATTGGGAGATATGATTACGTGTTTGTAAGATGGATACCAAGCTAGACGCAAATATTACCGGTGATATTCAAATCATGCTTTCCCAGATAGTTGAACCTCTTCAAATCTTCGTCGTCTGGTGAAAACTGGTATTTTTCGAAAAAAAAGGGATTTTCAAAGGCGTGTTACCTCTTTTCAGTGGTATATTCAAAATATCATGCAGTTTGATTCGCACATTCTTTTCACGGATGGAGCTATTTTTTCTGAAAATCCCAATCGGAATATTCACAACCATCATTTATGGGCGTAAGAAAATCCCTATATCATCACAGAAATCCATTTCTGCCCATACTAATTTTTGGTATGGGCAGAAATTATTTTTAACCACTTTATCGCATCATATTCCTTACCTGGACGGCGTGACGGGTAGTCTTATTTCAAGTTTTTACAACAAAAACTGCCGCTACTTCTCAAAAATGTACCCTTGGCAACAAGG
>WOGO01005290.1:0-12546 GCA_015342085.1 Leptinotarsa defecta | reverse complement strand
CCAACGCGAACAAATTTCTTTGACAGTCAAATGTTTATGCAATATTGAATGTATGCTGATCCTACTAATGCCTAAGGTTGTCTCAATCTCACGATATGTCATATGACGATCTTGCAATATCAGTTCTCGCACAGCATCAATGGTTTTCGGAACAACGTCTGATTTTGGACGAACTTCACGAAATTTGTCTTGAAGTGAACCATCGATAAACACTGGTCCTTGATGGAGCTTCATCGTCAAAAATTGAATTAAGTTCATCCATGCACTGTTGCTGAGTTAATCCATGTCGAAAGTTGTAAAAAATAATCGCCCGACAACGTTCACGATTTAATTCCATTTTTGGGACGAGATGAATCTTTTAAATTACAGTAAACAACACAAATAGCGCGCGTATGTCAAAATGTTCTGAGTAAGTATAAGCTCAAAAATGTCCAACTTTACGATAGAGCTTCAGTTGACAGATTGCAATACTAGAGTTGCCAAATCCTGAAACATAAAAGGCAACTTATCGTTTAACAATAAATGATCCTCAGATCATTTCTGAGCCACTTCGTCAAACACTTTTCAGATCTTTGATGGAACAGCTTAATGACAATAATTTCATTAGGAGCTGACTTATAAAAAAAAATTACCTCGGGAACGGCGCATTGTGGCTGAAAACAAACTTATAATAATAATACACGTGTAATAACAAACCAAGTTACAGTTACTGACTCACAACCAAAAATTCGCCACATACATTGGTCCTAAATTATACAGTCAGCTACCTATTCACATAAACCATATGAAGCCACAAAATACTCAGAAAAGAAATGAAACTATTCAATAGAAAACAGTATATTCAATTGAAAAATATTTTCGATACCTAATAAACTTCAAACCTTCATCTATGTATACTCTCCTGTATTATACTTCCATGCCTCTATATCTCTAAATTGCCATATTTTACTTCTATACTATAAGTCTCCAATCGGCCTTTCTTTTTAGCTAATCACCTCATTAGACAGATTTTCACTTGTATCTATATTACATTTTTCTTGATACAATTTCGTAGCGTGAAGGAGACAATACGAACTGAGCCTATACTCTTTCCATCTGAGCAATGGAGTGCTCCAAAACATCATCATGCATAGTGCACGTGATTTCCCAGACAAGGCTGCTTGTACAGAGTCGCACTGAGGAAAGACCGATTTTTTTTAATAATATGCTGCTGGGTAAAGGAAATTTTTTTAGATGGAATGTAGGAACACAACTTGGCAGTTTCTTCAGACATACCAGACTTGACATTTTAAAAATTCCAAACTTCAAAATACCGTATATGTACACACCACAGGCCATAAAACGTAACTGACTACTCCGACACTGTAACAATGGATTCTGCCAGACGATTGCAGTTAAATCTGCAGCGTGAGGAAGCTTGTTTATTTTATGAGTACCCAATAGATGCAATTGTACGTAATAATCATGCTTTGATCACGGCGTAGTGATCATGCTTTGATCACGAATCTATTTTGGTTTGGGTTACTTTGTTTGTTGAATGGATATAATTGAGGTGACCTCAGACTGCTAGAAATAGGAATGATTCCATGTCGTTTATATAATACAGTAAATAAAAATAATATTAATGATAATAATATAGCATTTATTGCCCAACAGAAATCATGTACAAGGCAATTTTTATAGGATAGCAAATACAATATAATTAGAAGTATAGTAACAGTGTTATAACGAATAAAAGATGATGGATACAACATTAAAATGAAAAGACAAAAAAATTACATCTATGATTGATCCCCAAATTGCTTATAGGTGTGCTCGAGATCTATTTCTTAATTCACTCTCATTGCAGTCAAAAATATCACACATATTTGACAATTTGTTAGCATTTGAACACATCACATTAACTGAAGCTTCAGACATAATTTGTTTGAGCTCTTTTGCACTTGAAAATGATATTTGATCTAGACTCCAATCACGGTACATGAAAATCTATTTGTGATAATAGTACAGGGAAGTCAACTTCACCATTCAATAGCTTATGTATAAATATTATGGATGCTTGGTTTCTGCGCTTTTCTTAAGATTCGAAATAGAATCTGTGTAGTATATTCATAAATTCAGATCCTCTTCAAGGATAAACTCCATCAACCTTCAAAAATAGAAATTTCAAACACTTTTTTTTGACTATAAATGTGATTCCATTTTAATGATCCGTATTCTAGTTTAGACTTTACTAGACTGCCGAAAAGAGTTGAGAGTGCAGTGATATCATTGAAATTCCTACAATTTATAAAAATTAAACCATATATATATTGATATGCTGATTTAGTAATTTCGTTTATGTGAGAGTTAAATGTAAGTCGAAGTCTCTAATATCAAAGGCCTTGGAGAAATCAGTATACACCGCATCAGTCTGTCCGTTTCGGTCTAATAATTCAAAAATAATTTTTTGAGCAGCTAGACAAATGGGATTATACAATATAATCTCCAAGACCTTAGCAGGGTTCGTCAGGATTGAAATTGGCCTATAATTACTGATAGTAGCACGGTCTTGAGATTTGTGAACAGAACAAATGTTTGTACATTGTACGCAATGAACTGATACTCTCAAACAACCTTTCATAATGAAGGATGGAATATTGTCAGAACCTGAAGTGAAATAATTTTTGAGTTTGAAACCCGCATCTAAAATAATTTCTTTTCAAGTTATTGGTTCACAGCCGATATCTATTGTGGTATAACTGATATTGAATTGAATGTTTTCCAACTCAGATTCCATCACTGTATAATTTCTTCGTAATAGTTAGTTAGTTGAATATAAATTGTAATACTGATATTGATTTGAATGAAATGCTGTACTATACAGGGTCTTTCACGACGAGCGTTCGTTAGGAATATATGGAGAACGATTCAAAATGAAAACTTGAAATTTTGTGGTAGTGGGTTTTACAAAATGGCCTTCTCAACTGAAATATTTTCAACTTCCGGCCTCTTTCCGTTTGGTTTGGTATTGCTTCGAATGATTTACATCTCAAATATTTCCCAAAATGGGTTACATCTTGTCAGGGGTGTATTTTAGGTATAGGACATCCTTCATGAGTTTGATATCTTTTTTTTTCGTTTGGGGTATTCTAATGAAGATTTCCTTAATTTAATAATGATTTATGGTCAATGCAATAAGATAATGGACAGAACTTGTCTTGTTTCTGCGGAAAGATTTCGAAATCTACACAGACCCTATGAAAATATATGAGAATACTTCTAAGAAACTGCAGTGATTTCGAGTCTTTTTCGTCTGTCATCAACCACTCGTAAACAATGAGGACATCGAAATTATAGTTTTGGACAGATGAAGCCAAATTTGCCAAGAATGGTATGTACAACCGTTATATTAGTCATTTTTGGGGAGCAGAAAATCCAAACAAAGCTCGTTCGCCAGCGCAACTCCCAGGATTCATGGACTTTCAATGTTTTTTGCGCTATAAAGGAAGACCGAATTTCATGTTTATATTTTTATGAAGAGAATTTGAATAGCAATAGATATTCATATAATTAGGAATGTGGTTGGTGAATCCATAAGGCATGGGCCATCTGTTGAAATGATCCACAATATTATTTGAATTTAAAGAAATTGAGTTAAATTCTAAAATTAAAGTAAAATCTAACCTTAAAAAATATAAACAAAATAAAATTACTGTATTCGATATCGATAAACAAAGATATTAGTCATCTCTCTGATAGTATTTTATTTCAATCCATATCCATTTTCATATTGTTACCTTTTACCAACGACAGAGTTAATATTAGTTCATTTGTTTTCAAAGCTTTCTTGGTTTGGTATTGTATTTTATGTATAGAACATCCTTCATGAATTTGATATCTTTTTTTCGTAGTATCCAAAAATAATAGAATAGTGTATAGTTTCCATTTGAGAAAATCATGTTTCATCAGTTTTCTCGATGTTATTTTAGGTGGAAATTTCGACCACCCTGTAAATTTTTTTCGAAAATTCGATGGACCTGTTCATGACTTGATGCTTGAAGTGTGATTCTGTGAAATTTCACATTTTCAACTATTACTGTCTATGAGTTATGATTTTTTCGGAGTGGTGCTGTAACTGTCAAATTTTTCAGAAAAAAATCAATATCTCGAAAACTAACAAATTTGGGTATAGACATTATACAAAGTGGGCCTAAAATATGCTGAGAAATTAAAAAATGTAATAAAATACAGGGTGTTCTATTTGAAATAAAGAAGTTGCCCTCAACTTCCGGTATAACAAAAAGAGACCGGAAGTTGAAAATATTTTAGTTGAGAAGGTCATTTTGTAAAACCCACCACCACAAAATTTCAAGTATTTATTTTGAATTGTTCTCCATATATTTCTAACGAACGCTCATTGTGAAAAACCCTGTATAGGTACTATACGAATACTATACTATAATGACATTTTTTAAATTTTTCAGTAAATATTTATTCTACTTCAGGCAACAATCCATACAAATTCCTAAATATTTGATTTCCAGGGTTTGATTCAATTTCAGATTGCATTTTATTTTTGAAGGAGTTCCTCTAAACAAGCTTGAAAGTGACAAGTTGGCCTCATTGAAATATCCAAGACACCCCTACATCATTTGTTGTTTTAGTCAAGGCTCAACGTCTCTGCATCTCGAGCGTGTTTTGTCACCGAATTTATCTCGCAACAACACACAATTATCACAACAAAGATGGCAGTATGTTATTATATCGAAATTGAATGCATACATATGAAAGTGGGAATTATACGAGTATACACTATGTCTAGATCCCATATTTCTGACGGAAGCTGTGTTGTGTTATTCAGATGTGGATTCGTCGCTGGCAATTGCCATTCATCCAAGGTTTTGTCAACGAATAATGAATACAGCGTTAATTAATGTATGCTGATTCCTTGAAAACATTCCCGTATTTCTAGAGCGTTACTAAACGAAATGAAATTAATTATTTATTGCCCGAAGACGATTGCGGATACTAACAATCGAAACGTTGTGAAGTAACTTGTCTAGCTAATAATTTTTTAATTTTCATTTCGTGTTAATAGTTAATTTTTTTTTTATTTTTTGGTTATTGCTTGTATTTTATTTCATTGTAATTTCAGTTTTTTGCTTAATTTGATTGTAATTTTTCAGGTAATCTTTATCAATTTATAACAGATGCTTTCATGGATTTCAAATCAATTTATATCATATTAGACAATGGAAGTTGGAACTAATGAAATGCATCACGAAACATTGTCAACCACCTTTAAAAAAACGTTGGATACCCGGTATGGACCCAGAACCAGCGACTTATTCCGAGGATATGAGAAGACTGTGGTCAAGCTTACTGAAGAAGAAACTCACCTCAGCTTCTTGTGCAGAGCTAGCGATAACAACATCATACCCGAAGGTTTTTTGCTCAAATCGCCAATCCCAGGAGAGAGAGCCAAACGCATATCTGAACGCGCCAGCCGAGCACCGATGAGGTCTCAAATTAATTACCACCGTTGGAAAAAGTCAACTTTGATGCAGGATACCATAAAACAATTTGAAGAAATAAGAAGAGAGACCTTTTGCCAAGATTGAAAGTACGTGCTTGAAGATCCGAAATGGAGAATACCCACAACAGGAAGTGGGAAAAGCTGGTGAGGAAACAATGCCCAAATGCAGACCGAAAAGAGGACAACTATGAAGCCGCCAACGTCATCAACATAAGTTCCCGCCCCCTCCCTGACATAGAGGAATCCTTGTTGAGGAAAGGCCTAAACTTCGCCATTGCACCAACATCTGTGCCTACTTTGGAAATAATAACTGCAGTGTAATCCACCAGTTCCCTTATTTATCAGATCGAGGCAGAAGAAATCAGATGGAAAATCAGAGAACAGCTAGATCGAGAACCAGTTCCGACATCTAACACCAGCAATGAAGAACGAAGAGCCCTGAACGGGCTACGTGGAGAGAACAACATCAAGATCTTAGCTGCAGATAAGGGAAACGCTACTGTTGTGATGGATGCTAATCTCTACGAGCAGAAGATCGACGAGGTGCTACAGAAAGGAAAATACACCAAGATCGTAAGAGACCCTACTGTGTTCGAATAATTAAATTGAAAACAAACGCAATCGTACACTAACGGAGACCAAATGGAGGCTAGCCTCCTCTAAAACTATAATTTCTGCAACTGAAATTACAAATCGGGACGTATGTCGCTGGTTGGATCGGTCTCGTGTTGCCTGTGTTTTTTAAAGCGGTCGGAGGCTTGGCTCCCTTGCAACGTATGTCATTTATTATTTTGGGTTGATGGTTCTTTCATTATTCGTTCATGGGCGGTCGGTTTGAGTTTTTTTTATGCAGGATACAGTATGGTACGTACTACGTAGTGAGTGATAGTGTTTCTTCGGGCATATCATGTATTTACATTGAAAATTAATGGTAAAGTAATGATACCCAAACATTTTTAGAAAAAAATAATCATAATTATTTGTCAATATATTTCAATTTATTGCGATGAATAGCCTCAAATTTTATGGGGAGGCTAAGCCTCCCTATCCTCCTCTGACGAGCCGCCGCTGCTATGTAGAAAAACCATTATTCGCTTGTATCGATCCCCCATATCAGCCCACAATAAAGTTCCTGGCAGACGTTCTTCCATTCAGCTGCATTTCAGGAAATCTTCGTAGTTTTCCGATCGCAACAGAGATCTTACAGTAGCCAAGTTCAATTAAATCGAGTAGGAATGGAATTCTTGACTTTTGTACGGGAGCCAAATGAAGTCTTTTCAAATCGTCTACAAAGAAACAACAATGGCCGAAGAAATGGGCTCGAGATTTCTACTAGTCATCCACTATTCACCTGCTATAAACAAGTAGAGGGTTCTCCTGTGTTTTTTCAAGAATGTTATTGTGTGCCATTGAAATAATTTACTTTCCAAATTGATAGGTACGGCTCAATCCATGTCAAAATGTTACTGGCTTTGTTCCTACGGGGCTTTTGTTGTTGGCTTCTGTGTAATAATGAGGTTCTTTGATTGGCATTAGTGAATATTAAATAAATTATGAAGAGGTGGTGCAGGCTGCTGTTGTGATTGGAAATATTGTACAGGGTGGCCGATTTCGGACGAACTTAGTTTCAGATAATGTTGGTAGAGATGAAACAAGAAGTTATGCATGATCAATAACAATTAAAAAGTATGATAAACAGAAACTTATCGTAACTGGTCTGAAAATGTCCTGAAGGACTGTACAAACTAGCGGGCCGTAATATACTGGTGAATCCTATTTATTGGCAAAAAAGCTGGTGAACTGAACTGGCGAAGGTTCAGAAATCAATGGTACGGGAGTAGATTAAGAAATATTTCAATGAGAAACATAGAGAATAGCTAATATGTACATATAAGTCTTATAAACCTTGTCGAAAGACAGTAGGACGCGTATGGGGTCTTTTATACCATGTGGTCACCTGGATCTACACTGCAATAATAAGACCTACGTTAACATACGAAGCCATTTCATGGGGACCGAAAGTTCTACAAGCAACAGTCATTCAAAAATTATATCAAAAAGTCAGCGACTGGCACAGGCGTTCCTGGCGACAGGAGCCATGAGAACAACATCAATCGCGGCAATGGAATTGATTACGGGTCTGACCCCTCTGGACCTGTACGTTGAGAAGGTTACATTAATGGCCATAATTACGATTGCGCACGGCTGGTGCAAACCCCGAAGTAGGAATGGGTCAATTGAGGCTGGACTTATGGCGAGAATGCTTACTTCGCAACCCCTGCTGCAGGCAACCAGTGATGCAATTGAATCCAGGTTCATGTTTAATAAACCCTTCAAAATACAAATGAAATAGAACACAGAGTCAGATACTACAAATGTAATACGCATATATACAGAAGACTCAAAACCGAAGAAGGCTCAGGATGTGGAGTATACTCCAGATCACTAAGCCTAAAAATTAAGTGGGGAATGGGAAAAAATACTAGCGTGGTCCAAACAGAACTGGCTGGTATCTCATTTGCCACAAATGAAATAACCAGAAAAGGAATTTCTGGCAGAAACATAACAAATTACACTGACAGCAGACAAGCCCTATCAGCCTTGAACAGATAACGTGTTACCTCAGTGCTAGTACTAGAGTGTCACCAAGATTTAGCCAAAGCCTCGGTGGATAATAACATTATCCTGAGGTGGGTTAAAGGACCTGACAGGGGTGAAGGTAATCGCATTGCCGACTTTTTAGCCAATACTAAGAGTTTTAGGGCCCAGTGGCACCTACGGTCTGATGACTTCGACAATTGCGAAACTAGCCCATGCTCAATCCCAAAAGCGATGGGATGGAATCAAAGGATGCAATCTTGCCAGGATCACCCTGGGCGACCCTGGGAAGCTGGCGCCGAAGAAATATCTGGCGATAACCAGGAAAAATCTATGCTTAACAGTGGGATTTCTAACTGGCCACTGTCAACTAAGGTAACACCTCAATAATATGGGGGTAGTGGACATACCTGTGTGAACAGGAAGATGAGACTGTCAGCCATGTCCTATGCGAGTGCCCGGAGTTATCCTCAATAAGAGAGTGTGTGTTTGGCGCGCCTTAGCCTACACTTGCCGATATAAAGAAGATGTCTCCCAGTGACCCGTCCACCTTTCTGGAAAGGACAGGATGAACGATGTCCTAGAAGGACAACTCCTCGGGAGGATGTAAAATGGGTCATATGTGGCCCAAGTGCTGTGGGCTCACACTGACCCTCCCTACTCTACAGATACAGATGGACATATAACTGTACATATAACGTTAAATATAAATATTGAAATTATTCATTCACACCAGAAGAAAAGTAGTGTCTCTCGACGAGCATGTCATCTTTTGATAGACAGTACTTTTGTCCTGGGGTGGTGTGTTCAATAGATGAAGAGTATTCGAAAAATATTCCTACTGAATCTTCATAAACGGATAGTCTGGAAGTAGAACTGAACAAGTGCTTCAGTAAAGCAGAATAATTATAAGACTACTCACTGGACATTATCCATTTGGAGGATACAAAGGATTGCGGTTGTGCTTGTCGAGCCAGAAACCTACATCTTACCCTAACCCCGAAGCCTCGATATATTAGGGATGGCGCCAGCATCTTCAACCAATGACTACTTCCATCACCGTGAGGTAAGTGATCATTGGCCTCAAGAATCATGTGACTTAAGCACACGCAGTAAGGCAAAAATGACATATTAATAGGATTTCTGCCTTAGTGCAGCAAGCCGGCAGTATTTTGAGTTTCGGTAGAAGAGAGGGCATTATTTCACCAAGTACTTCCGTGGTTTGGGCAAACATTATCTCACTCGAGGCTGAAAACGGCGTTACTTTGTTGGACGAGGAGTACTTCATCAGGTTCATTAGTTAGTATCCACCTGATGGTGGGGAACGAGTGGCTCCAAAGAAATCGGCTCCACTCATTGTCCCCCAGAGTGTAAGACAAAACTAGTATCTGGTCAATACCGTAAGAGTTTTCGCAGATAGTAATGTAGCATCCGTAGTGCTGCGTTTTGACAATGATAATAGGCTGAAGCTGCATATCTCAGGTGTTTCATGATATGCCATGTATCTACTGTCAGGGACCTCCATACTCATACGCGAATACTACAGACGAAGGTTTCGAAGACATCGTCCTGGTAAGCTACGACGAATCCATCGGTTTCCCGCTTCTACCCACTGGGTCCAAAAAAAGTGAATGTTCTTAGGTGAGCCAAGCTCTTCAAAATTTTCGAAGAAAACTTAATGCATCAGTTCATCTTTGAGAAGCCACAGGAACAAATTGATCTTCGCGGCTTTCATGTGGGCTTTATGCTGAACGGATTCCATCTTGGTCTTCAGAGAGAAATGTTTTGACCCCTGCTTTTTCATGGTCACGGACCATGCAAAGGAAGGGTTCCGAACTTTTGATAACAGCATATTTATGTTATATAGACACTTCAAACCAAGAAGTTCATGGCCTTCCAGTTGGCGAAGAATGTATAACAGATGAACGGACGATTTAGAATCCAAATTTCTATAAAGATGTGTCATTATTTGGGTTTTTACGACGATTTGGTTCAACTAATCTCGAGTTCACTCCACTGCTTCAAAAGACTAGAGAAAGATTGGAACGGCAAGCAAATTTGTGACAGCAACTTTGTTCCTCCTCAACAGTTTTGATGACCAGAAATGTCAGAGTTTGTATTTATAGGTACTTTGCTCGGAGAAAGCGGACTACGAGCCTGATTTTTTTTTGGGAATTCAAAGAAATTGACAAGACAGATAGCTCCTAAAAACGTTATTAGCTACATTCACATGTGGGTATTATTTTACGTATCATGGTGAACATTCAATTTCAACATATTTAAATAAAACTACTGCAATTCTTGAAATGGTTTCTTCTTTACTCCTTTCAATAACTTCCTAAATATGCTCCAAGACAATTTCATCATTTATTATCACCATTCATGTTACCAGTCCCTCATCACATGTAGTCCGCTATAAGATGTATTGCAAAATCAGTCAGCAATCACGACACGAAATCTGAAAAACCAATCTATCGCTTGTCACTTGTCACCGGTTGTTTTGGATGTGAACGTGTGTTTAAACCGGGATTAACAAAACGGAACATTGACGTCGCACACAAAGATTAATGACGCGATTGGCAGAGAGGAGCGTTCCTACAGGAAATTAGCCGGGATCTCATCAACTCAACATTGGGATGCGCTGTTGTGGTGACGTTACCGTTACATTTACATCAAAGAGGGATAGAAGCAGATACGTTATTGCTGAGGTCGGTAACTATGAATACTAGAGTACAGCAAAAAGGAGCTTATTTACTTTTTTGCAGAACAGTTTTTGTATTTTTCCAGGAAAGCGGTTGTTTTCCGGTAGATATTTCTATTACTACTAATAATGAATAGTAATAATACTGAACCTTTTTTTACTAATCCTATTACGTAGGAATAATGGGGAAAGTTTCAAATTTCAATTCTATAATATTTGTTTTCTCAGTAGATAAGTCCGAATTGAGTGGGTTTATTCCATCCCCTCCTGCAACCCGCGAGAGTTTATTGTGGCTCTCACTTATAAAATCTCGATTAAATAGATCCAATTTTTTAACGAATTCGATTACTTCATTTGGTAAGAGGTTGACTGGCAAGAGTAAGATATTGCTAAATGCTGAAAAACCTGATCCGGTCCGGTCCGGCGGGGCACGCACAAAGTATGTGCACTGGTACCAGAACCTGAAACTTTCTTGTGTAACATAATCCATTCCAAGGTTAACAAACCATGGTGTCAAGTATATTGTTTTTTTAAAGACAAAACACAAGCACTCCGGAAAACTCCTTAAGAGCGGTGTCTGTACGAATTTGAGTCGTTGAAGATTAAATTCATTTGCAAAAACTTTCTCAGAAAGTCCGTCCAGTATTTCTGATATGTACCGCTCTTGGTGGAATCAAATGTGCCAAGTCACTTGAACACTTCCCGTGAAAGTATCTATAGAAGAGAGACAAATTTCCAACCTTTCTTTGATGTTTCAGACTCCAGACTATCAAGGTTGTAAGTGATGTTTCTGGATGGAATCCAGCAGCTTATGTCTATGCTTAGGAGCAAAGCTCCATACATGAGAACAATACTGCAAGGAAGCTTTATGAAGCATCAAAAGTTTCTGAGGTGTGTACAGTTTTCTGGTTCGAAACAGTGTTTCAAGCTTTTTGAGAAACAGCCTTTGCAGCAATGCCAAAACATATTGGTGCACATTTTAACCCTCAACAAACTTATCAAAGAAGAAAACGAAATTTTCTATTCTGACATTATTATATCCGGTTTGGAGATATTCATCTTTTTGGAGAAATCCGATGTTGGGGTGAACCTGGTTACTCGAAATCACCTCTACATCCTCTTCAAGATATGCAACCGCTTCAAAGGATGATGCAAGTACTGAAACCTAAACTGGTGAAGCCTTGCTAAAGATTTGTATATTGATGGTCTTCCAAAATCATTGTGTTTTCAAATGAACGAATAATGAGATTTAAAATATTCTCAAAAATTCGAATTCCAATTTTTATTTGAGCAGTCTATGATTGATGTACGTACACTTGAACTCTACGGATCCACGGTCGATCAGCTGATCGATTTTATATTCACAAATTGAAACTGTCAAATGTCTGAATAAGTGCAGCATGATGCATGTGCAATTGCAATTATAAATGCAATATATATAAATAAATAGATGTTTCGAATAATACAAGATTAATATTACTTATGAATGTTTTCTCCATTAGTATATATACTATTGGTTCACAGACGTCTTGGTAAGTATTAAGTTTCAATTTAAAATAGTAAATATGTAATATGAATGCATAAGATTAATTGATAACTAATATTCACCATGTTCTAGGTGCTAACTGAAAAGGGTAAATTTTCGTTATGTGGACACCCGGCGATTTTGAAAAAATGTTTGACTGTACTTACGTATTTTGATGCGTAGATTACGAATCCGAAAGAAAAA
>WOGO01005289.1:0-12547 GCA_015342085.1 Leptinotarsa defecta | reverse complement strand
GATTTTCATAGAATTATTTTCCAGCAGATTGACTGATTAACCTTTCTAGATTTCATATTATTTCAAGAAACATGTGGATTCGTTTTCCGATGGCATTTCACTGACATAAAAACATAAAAACTTGGCAAGTTGACTTGGGTGTCACACCAATAACACTCGCCCCACTCATCAAATCTTGCTATCAAATCCCTCCTGAACCTCCTCTTCTTCGAAGCGGATCTGGGTTCCGAAAAAACATGAGGATGCTTATGGCTGAGAAGGCCTATCATACCTTGGATAATGGGTGAATATTATCATGATTTGTTCGTAGTAAAACACGCATAATATATTTTTGCAGTGGAAATCTGTTTCAAGTGTACTTTGAACTTTTGAACAATTTAAAGTGTTTTCTTAACCTTGATGGTATATGATATATTTCATAATATTTCCCAAGCTTTCTTGATGAAGCATTTTTTTCTGCCTACAACCCACTCTATAACTCACAATAACTGATATTATTTTGGAAAACAGATTCTGAAATAGCTCAACTTCAACATCTGGTCATGCCGAAGCACTGATTCTTTGAACTGAAATATGCACCAATGAATTTACACCAACGTTTTTAGGCTTTTTAAGGCATCTCACAAAAAAAAATGTCCTCTTGTTGAAAGCCCAAACGATTTCAAGTTGTATTTGGAAACAGCAAGAAAAATCTTCTGAATAACCAAAGACAAGTCTATTTTTCCCAGACAGGACCATTCATGTACTAGGTGCGTGCATGTTTACTCCTGTTCACTTCTAAAATTATCAAATTATGACTTGGCTTTGGGTGGCGTGTGTGGCATGGACTAAAATAGTGATGTGGGTTGTTAATACTAATACTTGTGTCCATTTTGTTTTCTTGTAGCAGTAGTTGCAAAAAATACTGAAATCATAATGAATGAAATAATGATAGTCGTCTTTCACCTTCGAAAGGTACTGTCCCACCCTAAGTACTTTTGGGCATTTATTCGTGTATTATATTTTATAGGTTTCACTGAATCAAAATCTTTTTTGCGTAGCCTTCTCAGAAATGTTGAAAAATTTTATCATTCTGTTAGTTTATTCAATCTAAATGCTTATATTCTCCAAGCATCTTCAGAACGTTTCAAAAATGTTATTGATTGATTATTGATATCCACTGTAGGTATATCGACATAACATCAGTATTTACTGAAATCCTATCCCACTGAGCTTCTTAATCTAGTTTAAGAACTGAAATGACTGGAGAGTGAACTTTTCCATTGTAGTGAAACAGATAGGCTCGGTGATATACACAATCCAATCATGCAAAGCAATTATTCACCTGGTGAAACAATAATCTGAGTGATTCTAATGGAAAAACACGGAAAACAAAGATCAAAACAAACGGTATAACAAATTTTCAGCTCCATGAATATTCAAACGAAGTGTCGAGAGCCGCTTACCTAAAAGGGATCCGCTGATTAGACGCTTTACAAGTCAATATGAGTCCGTGGTCAGCGGATGTGGGCGTAAAGGACAATGTGCTGGTGGTCGTGTTGCCATCTGCACTCACGGTCACTATGCCGCCCTCCAGAGATACGCCGTCCTGTAACAATAAAGCCCAAGATTAGGAAAGTTATATTATTACGTCCACAACTAGTCCAGACATTCATGTCGAGTTGGTGAGTTGATATTGTCGGATTTGTGGAAATTAGGGTATTCGTGGGTCATGAATGAGCCTTGATGTGGCAAGAGATTGTCACATTATATGATGAGTTGTAGTACAATCCTGGTCACCAACGATCAATAGTCTGGTCGCAAAAGTGAATTATAGTCTGGAGAGAGTTGCCAATTCTCAGAGCAGGGTTACGGAGATGTTATTTTAATCTTACTTTCAATCAATTTTTCATTACACTATCCTATCGATAACTTCAAGTGAAGAATAGAAAAAACAATGAAGAAAATATAAGAACATAGGCTTTCATGACTGAATTCACGATTGAGAAGTTCAAAATTCAGGCTAGTGGGTCGTGATTGAATGTAACTGAAGGTACTAAGTCATAGCAGTGGAGTTATATCCCACAGTAAACGCATTTATCACTGATGATGTCTGCTGTAGTAACAGAGGAAACATTCGGTACTCAAGGTTCCATTCGACTATGGCCAACTAGCCCAGATTTTGTGTTTTCAGTAATGGAGAAAGTAAAATGACATATTGAACTAACAGTCAATGTGAATACTTAATCTCTCAAGTTTTAATCTCAACCAGGAACCGTCATTTTTGAGATCTTTACACGTGTTTCAATCACCAATTGATCATCTTCAAGAGAACTATTAGACTAAATCCACGTACAATGTTGCCCTTATTTATATTATACCATAGATACCTCTGCTAGGTACCTGTGTCCTAATTGTTCCAAAATTACATTTTACTAGTCAGGTAAATCTGATAACCAAAAAATATTATATCAACAAGCTATATAGTGAATTATCAGGTATTAATCCATTATCGTTTCTAAACTTATTTCTAAGCTCTCATAGGCATCTATAAATGATATTGTCTATAAAATGGTTTTGTTGCAAAACGTGATTGGCGACTGCTGATTTTTCTGGTCTCCCATATTTGAGGTGTGCTAAGTGTTTCTTTTTTTTTGTCTGTCCATGATATTTTGTATCGCAGTCCTCACATTTATTTTCGTAAATTTCAGACTATTCCGATATCTCAACCTTCTCCTTTGGATTTCCGGAAAGGATCTGTAGTGTAATTACGAAATTGATGAATTCATTTCTGTCATTAATTTTTGTATAAACAGTAGGAGGGAACGGCTATGGGTAACCCCTTTTCCCCCTACCTGTGTAACCTGTTCATGATCTATTTCTAAATGGAAAACAAAAAACGTCGAAGTATTTTCCTAGGATATGGGTGAGGTATATGGATGAAGTTTTTGCTATATTTGGAAACAAAAAATCAAATATTGAGGACTTTTTTCCTTTTCAAATAACACGTTTCCCTCCATAAAATTCACGTTTGAGTTGAAAAATAATGTGCAACTTCCATTTTTCGACGTTTTGGTAATGAGGAGTCAATGTGGAAAGCTAGAATGCGATGTATTCAGGAAGGAAATAATCACTTACAGGTATATTCCTGACAGTACCCATCACTGTGGGTAGCACAAACGTGCTGGGTTGAATTTTCTAATGCATCGTTCTTTGACATTTTCTCTCGCACTTGAGATGTTTACGAAAGAAAAAATGACAATACATAAAAAATCAGTCAGTACCGGTTTCTTGAGGTGTATGGCAGATGAAATTATAAGGAAGAAAAAGTTAAGGTTGAGACTGAACGTAATCTCAACTTATAGATAGAAACGTCCAAGATGAAGAATATATCTCACTTCCATACCACCAATACACGACAAACTTTGGAAAGATTTTCAAGAAAATAGGTATGAAGGTGGTATTCAAAACAAGTTATAAATTACAGAGCCTTTAAGAAAATCCAAAAGAAAAAGCCGAGAATTCGGAAAAGACTGGAATTTATGAAATTAAATGTAAGGACAGCGATGCAAAATATTATGGATGGACAAAAATAATAATCAAAATAAGATATAAGGAACACTCAGCAGACCTAAAATATGGAAGACCAGAAAAATCTGCACTCACCTATCATGTTTTGCAACAAAACCATTCTATAGACTTCAGTTCATTGAGAATAGTTGGACAAGTTAACAACAGAAATCTAGATGCCTATGGGAACTCAGAAATAAGTCAACATAATGATATTATGGATCAATACCTAATAGTTTAGTATGTGGCTTGTTGAGATGGTATTTTCAGTTATTAGATTTACATGACTAGTAGATGAAGCAACATTGTGAAATTGAATTTTTAGGTAGAAAAACCCAGGTATTTAGATTTAGTTTGATCTTCCTCTTGAAGATGATCGCTTGGTGATTGAAACACATGTTGAGGTGTTCAAAATAATGGTTTGGTGTTGGGATGAAAACTGCAGTAATATTTATTACTTCACGCAAGGTTCCAAACACTGCATTACAAGTAACAATTAATGCCTCACAATGTACCACAATCTGACAATTGAATAAATCTAATAAACTATCTAATAGATATCTGATATACTATAATCAAATTATTAATATTGCGCATGATATACACCGTGAATTTTTCAATATATCGTCAAATCTGTGTGCTTCAATGAGAACAAAAAGTGATTTTATTTTAACCTAATTTTAACTTGTGGTATACTTATGATCAAAAATAAATAGGAGACGCTACTTAAAATCTGTTTAAAATATGTTTTTCCGTTAACCAGCTATCGCACCCCTACGAAAGACAACCCTCAGAAGTCGAAACTTGTGCGAGCTAAGGACTAACGAGGTCTTACCTTTTAACGTGTGAATCCTAACACGGGTCGGACGATAGCAAGTGAAAATCGATCGTTCAGCCTGTGGTTTGAACCTTCGACAGACACATCGGCCGATTGACTGAGTGAACAAAGCACCCACGTCGAACGGCCTGGCTACCGACGGACCATACGTTTTGTTATTAATTACTGTTATGTTGAAGACATTGTAGAATAGTTCGATGTACCAGTAACTGATGAAGCTGTGAAAAGTAGTAAAAAATGTATTTCGAATAATATTACTGAAGTTTTTTACCAACACCAAACCGTTATTTTAACACCTCGATACGTGTTTCGATCACCAAGTGTTCATCTTCAAGAGGAATATTAAATAGTTTATTTTTCAAGAGGATCACCTTCAAGAGGAAGATTGAATAGATTATTCTTGAATATGATCACTTGGTGATCGAAACACGTGTCGAGGTGTTAAAATAATGGTTTCGCGTTTGAATAAAACTCCAGTAATATTCATTACTACACCAAAGGTTCCAAACAGTGCATCATAAGTAAAATGTGTTCTGAAAAATCTATAATTACTATCATGGATAGTGAATATGAGAAGAACAAGTTTAGGGTTACCATAACTTCCCAAACTATCAGATAACAATGTTGATAACGTTAGTTATGCAAACTCGATTATATCAGACTTGCGAGATTGTTGAGTGGTCCGGTTTGTGTTAGATGATTTTATTATTGGGTTTGCAGAAGATCAAAGGACGAAATGCACGCTGTTGAATTTCGAAACTAACAAGACGATTTCGGATTATACGTATTTGAAATTCAATTTCTGATTCTCAGACATGTAAAGTCAATACATTGACAAATGATTGTTACAGTATATCGTCCGAAACTAGTGAATAAATCTTTGATATCTGTTCGTGGGCGTACAAGCAGAAACCTCTAAGTCCACTTTTTTCGAAAATGAAGAATGTATCACGTATAAGTCTATATTAGGGTAACGCTCCAGGCAAAGAAACATTCAAGTCCATTTTGCGTTTGTTACTGGACATTCACCGATTGAAATTCACTTAGTCCAAAAAAGTTAACATATGGAAGAGGAAGAAAACCTTAAGTACAGACTTGTTGTGAAAAAACTGAATAAGAAATTATTTTTTTTAAATGTTTGTTTGACTGAATTAGGTGCCTTAAGAAATAGCATACAAACTCTCCTTTGGTGATCAAAATCATTCATGAAAACATATTTTACAGGTGGATTTGAACATTCAATTGCGATTTTCTCGTTATTCACTTTTATGGACTTACATGATTCTGCTTGTATGCCCACGTGTTGTTCTATAGTGAAGGTTACTTCAATAAATTATTAGTGATATGCATTTCTATTCGAGTTCTGTCAAACAAATCAAAACAAGTTAGAGGAAGTTAATATACAACAGATATATACTAGTGTCTACTACAAAATGACAGTATATTTGAGTTCTTGAAAACGATAAAAACAAAATATCCACAAAGTGAAATATATTTTGTTGAATGGTAAATCTAACTGATAGGATTGATAACATTTCTGACATATCAGACAATTAAACAGTAAATGATATCAAGAATACTTGGTTAACTAATACTAGATAATTTGGGAAAATATTCAATTGTTCTGCAACACTGATTGTAGATTGTCAAATCAAACTTTTTTAGTTACATTCATCATTAAGATAACTATTTCCACTAAATTTTGTTTGCAATTATTCAACATGAGTTAAATACTCTAGTAGTTACAACAGCATTGTTCGCTTTGTAGATTCAACTAGAGGATTTATTGAGTGCAAACAACTAAATTTGTTAAGGGAACAAATATCAAATTGAATCGAGCAAATCAAATAAAGTAAATGAATAAGTATCTTCCACAACATGAATTTTGGAATATACCTCACTTTGTCAGCAACATTCAGTCTAGAAGTAGTTATTTCAACAAACATTCTATAAGCTGAACCAACTCGTGAATGATGTTTTTCAACTCTAGCTGAATACTCTCCCGAAACTTTGGTAGTTACAGCTACATTATCCGTTTTTTTTAAATAACTTAAAGATTCACTGATAAAAAACAACTCAATTCATTTTGATAACAAATTATTAATGAATTTTGTAATTCATATCGCGATGAGTATTGGCATATGTCAAGGCTATTGTAGTATACTAATTTCAATAAAAAAATGGTCACCTGTCGGATGTAAATTTATAATTGGATAGTGATACGATATTAAACCTCATCAAATTAATATGTTAGTTGCCTTAGATATTTTCTGCACATTTAGATGAAAATAAGGTTTTCCATTTGGATTTTTCAACAGAATTATGGAAAATTCTTTGGAACAAGAAGTTTTGTTTCCTGTTCTTTAGGTAGGTGGTGTTTGCCCATTTTCGAATTGAAATTCATATGGAAAGACAATGCAAGTTTGCTATTCCTAATACAACTGTTTCTGTTGAATAAGATATAGATTTTCAAAGGACGCGAGGTTGACTGAAAATATGGTGAGTTCAAATTGGTGTTTCAGTTTGTTCAGAAGGTCATTTCAGTTTTTCTCCACCTCTGTCATAGTCGGTTGTTGATTCTACTTTCATGAGAGTAGTTGACTATTTAACTTTGCACTTGATAGACTTTTTAACTCATTTTCTTCTGGAATATCATTAGTTTGGGCTAGTTTCATTGAAGAGATTGTTCTGCAGCTATTCTACACTTTTCAACTTTTTTTCTTCCCGTTATTTTTCCTTATTTGTTCACTGTGTTTCCAATCATCTTCTAACTTTCTTCTTTCAGTATTTGCTTGCTTTCTCAATATTTGTTTCAATTTCGAATTATTGCATTCGTAACTAATTAATTTGATCTATTCTCAATGTTTTCGAAAACTCAATAATATCTGAATTTCACAAGTTTGGATTTGTATTGTCTGATGATTCTAATATCTATCTGAATAATCAAGATAAAAAGATAAAATTGACCACAAAGTAAAAAGCAAAAAATTAAAAATATCTTTTTTTTTATTTTATTGTATTTCCATTTCACGTTTTGTTGCTCAATGTAATCAATATTTCAGCTATTCATTCTGATTCTATCTGTTCTTTCATAGATTTCGAATCATATTAGGATCATTAGAGAATGGAGGTCCGGACTAGTTGAATTCACCATGAAACATTGTCAACCACTTTCAAATAATCAATGATATTCGTCATAGCAGCATAATTGTTTGCGTTTGTAGCATATTGTCATTTATCTTCTGTACTAATTATTTCACCACGTCATTGATGTTATTCATCAGGTACACAGTGATACACTCAATTAATAGAAATTGATGTCAAACGCTCACAATTCACAATTCAATCTGAGACTGGCAAACTACCTCCGAAACTTTCGTTCCTTGCCAGATTGACCAATCATCAGCTTCAGCGCACTCAATCATTTCTTGACTATTTGTCTGTTTTACGTTCAATTCCTCCACGACGGTACATCAAACATTCTTGCCATGTTGATACTCGGTAGTCAAAATCAATTCGTTGTTCCACTGGAAGTTTGTAACAATACTTTATGTAAGATTTAACAAAACAGTTTTCTAAGGCATAACTTGTACTACTCACACCATCTTCTTCAGTTGATATCCTTGGAATATTGAAGTCTGCATGAGTTTGTTGTTCGGAAATCTGATTATATTGAAACCTTGAAATTTTCAATTGGTTAGCTAACATCAATAAAATCGATTTCATGAGCATTTACTCATGAGCGATATACTCTTAGTAGTGTAAAATACCTAATTTCGTAATTTCTATGACCAAACTTTCAGAGGTCCACTTTGGGATGGAAACCAATCCTTATGAGTGGAATTTTAAATCGATATTATTTCTTTTATTATGTAGTGTAGCATTTCCCATCCGTAAAGTGTGAGTGGTGATCATTTTCTGTCCTTTATTCCATTTGGATATTTTACGAGATATTTTGCTCTTCATTATTAAAACAAGCTCTGCGGTAGTACTCAATTTCATCCCTGTGTTGTTTTGTTCAAATATTATTCTGAACTAAAACGTGATTCGACTAAGGACAGGAATAGTTATGAAATATGAACTTATTCTACAATGTACCTACATACTCCCGCTATACATGGTCCGAATGACTTTCATAAAAACGGCAATTAAATATATGTGACACATGTATTAACTTTATTAACTTATATTCATTTGCAGAGAATGTAAAAGAAATAAACTGTGAGGATGACGAGAGTAATTTATGGTGAAAAATCCAGATTACATTAATATATAATGGATGCCATAATGAAACTGGAAATAATTTGACGCTTCTGGAGTGAGTTTTGTTGATACGTATGAATTAGTTATTTACATGAGTAACTAATTGTAACAACGTGCTCATCACATATTTTGAAGTTGGCGTGAGAGAAAAAAACAAATATGGAGACAATACAATTATGAAAAAAATGAGTCGTTATAGAAGACTTAAATTGTTATGTCGATACGAGGTTTCTTGTAGATTTACGGTTTCTTGATGCATACTTATACAGTGTGTCCGCAAAATTTGGAATACATTTGATATTTGCAAAACCAAAGATTTTTTTACAAAAACCTGATACACGTCGATTTTTAATTTTAATATTCTACATTTTACAACAAAATTTCATTATACATTATTAATGTGATGACGCCTTCGGTAATTTTTTACGAAACCATCAGGAAGAATAAACCTCTGAAGAAGTCAGCCACTCGTGCTGGCAGAACGTTAGGATACAGTTCCAAACCACGACGGCCTTCAAATCCGAACGAAGATTGTAACAATGAAAATCTTGGCCGCGAAAGCCTTAACCAATTTATCAAACACTATCATTCGATTAAGAAAATCTGAAGTGAACTTAAGGAAAACTGAACTACGAGTATTGAATACAAAATATTTGACCATGAAGATTACCTCATAACTTATGTAACTTCTTTCAAATCGAGTACTTTTTCTCAAGGCACAGACTAGAATCTTCCTTTCGAATCCGTTGATGCCTAGGTAGGAAGATAGCTGGAATTATTGATGTGGGAGCTTCACTCCGCTCACTCAATCGACCGTTGTGTGAATCGGTGTTTCAAACCGCAGGCCAGATGATCGATTTTCACTCGCTATCGTCTAAGCCGTGTTAGAAATCACACGTTGAAAGGTGAGATGAGATCTCGTTAGTGCTTAGCTCCCACAAGTTTCGACTTTTGAGAGTTGTCGTTTGTAGTAGATGACAGCTGGTTAACGAAAAACAAATTTCGTTCAACACATAAGATTTCTTTTCAACCCAATATGAGTTTGATCTGAAAGCCAAAAAAACTTATTTCTCAACTTACCAGAAATTGAAATGGAGAGATATTTGGCAGCTTTACATTCGCAGGATTATGCTACTGAATGGTATTCAGCGAATATCTATCAAAAATAAATATGAACGATATCAGATACAGAAATATTTTCCTGGATGTGAATCATTCAGCATATGAAGGAATAAGAAGTATTCAGTTGAACCACAGCTACATATTCGATATTGCGGCCAAAAATATAGTAACCGTTAACTACAGTTAGGTCAGGTCCATCAGGACTCTTTCACACGGGAAGCTTCCGTCTCTTGTTTCTTTACGGAAGCGTTTATCACTTATACCTACCGCCCATTCACACCGGGAGCCTTTTCAGTTCTTGGTCCTTGAGGTCAGTCGTAGAATGGATAGCACGCGAGCTGTTGCCATATACCTTCTCTACCGTCAACTATCAAGAATGGGATAGATGAAGTTGCGATATCTACGTGTAGCACTTTGTAGAATTCCACCCAACTTTTTACGACTTCATTTCGATCCTTATAAATGTCGAGACTTTTATACCAGCTCTACATCGTAATCTGCCATGATTAATAGTGTGTGTCTCCCGAGACGTGGCAGCTCCAGTCTGAAAGCTGCATTGGACTCGTTGTATTTTGGCGCTAAGAGCCTTCCTCTCTTTCGGGAGCGAGAGACATGAAGCTCTCTATGAGAAAGGGTGCTCATAGTACACAGAAGGCAAATATAAACACCATAACATAGAAAAAACACAATGAAGTGTTTCTTGAGTACGTTATGGATTTTCATCAAGTATCGTCCGATTCCATCACATTAATACGATTTATGATTTACAACTTAGTGAGATTGCATTGGCACATAACTTGAAAAAATACCAATGCTTCCTATGAACCACTTGATATCAAACGTACTATTTTCAAAGAAAAAATATTTTTGATGATTTTTTATTATACTGTTCATACCACATATTGGATTTTTTATTAGGATAGGTTAACAAAATTTCAACACATGTTTTGCTATACAATAGCTTCTCATCCGAACTACTAATTACATAGGTAATCAATTCCTTGTTAGATTTGGCCACCTGAAAAGAGCAGATACAATACCTAATCAAGTAGCTAAAAATAGATATGAATAGGTAAAAATAGGTCAATAAACTAATGATGAATACATATAGACTAAAGGAACAATGTCATCTGATGTATATAAATTCGAAGAAGGGGAGATTTTCAAATCGATTTGATCATTTATCAGATATTGTGAACTACTGAATTTATCGTTGCATTGTTACCGGTAATTTGAATAAAACAATAATTTCCAGTCGTAAACATACTGTGATGTTATTTTACATGGGGTTATTATGAAGGTAATATGTAAATTACAACATAAAAACAAACAACACAAAATTAGATGTTGCTCTTCGTCTTCGGAAAACAAGTCAATTCGTGCAATTTATGCGAATTTGAATAAGGAAACTGAAGTTTCCGTAGCTTGTTAAAAGTTTTATAAGTAGTTGGGAAATGGAATAAAGAGTCCTGTGCAACTGCTGCATGTAACAAGTAAAGAAATTTTACTACTTACGAGGCTCTCGGAAAACTCTGGAGCATAACACCCCGGTGACTTCGAAATATAAGGATTTTTAGTTTCTCGGTGGAAATTGGCTTGATTTATTTCCTCCCAAGTTACATTTTACGAGTGGAATCAGAGAGATTCGGGAAATTCAAGAGTATTTCGACGATGAATCCACTTGTCAAAAAACTAAAAAGTGAGATTCGAAGTCCGTACCGAAATATGCGTTGAAATGTGAATTTGTTAGAAGGGAAACAGCATGAGTTTGAGAAGTAAAATTGATACTGAGTGAAATGACACGAATATCGTTATTTGTTCACGATCTGAGTAAAATGATAAACAATATAACACCTGCCATATTGGATACGTGGAATATGAAGAAATGCTAATCCAAAATGATACACACAGATAAATAATGTTGAATTATTTCGATGTCTACATAAAAATTCCTTAGAATTTAATGAGTACAAACATCCTATCAGAAAAAAAAGCTTTTGGCTTTGTTTTTTTTTCATAAACATGAAAAAATTGTGGAAAACTCACTAATAAAGGAAGAAAAGAATTCAGTTCAGAATAAACCCTTTACGAAGATGTGTGGATCATGTATAGAAGTTTCCTTCAGATAAAAACTGAAAAAAATCCCTCTCGAAATAAATTCATTCACATGAATTACCCGAATGCAAAAGTACTTTTGGAATTACTTTAGAAAAAAATGCAATGACTCAATGAAGATCTATCATACGTAGTATTGCATAGCGAAACACGTGTTGCGGTTTTGTAAACTGTCTAGTGAAAATCTCACAGTGAAGTGTTGAATATTTTGAATGAACACCACTTTTTCCTTTCGGTTTGAACTTCAAACATTCGTTATGCAATCAGATATACACGAATAATATATAGAATAGTTACGATATAAAATTTCACTAACATGGAATGGCGGACTCGAAATATGAGATAAAACACTTGTCTTATTACCCATCAGCACTTTTCTGGATAACATTACAAGACGAAGAGCTCATTCAGTTCATACTATTACGACTTTTTGTTACGAATGAGACAAATCTGATCTTGTTACGATGGCAGTACTTGACGACCAAAGCCAAAGGAGTCTTGTTCTAATTGGAAAGCGTATATTTTTAGGAGAGATTGATAATAATAATAATAATATTTATTTTCCAAAAAGACAAAGTACAATATGTATAGGAATAGTCGGGACAACAAAAGGTAAAAAAGTAAAAAGTAAAAAGATTGATAAGCAAGACAGTAACAGGC
>WOGO01005288.1:0-10789 GCA_015342085.1 Leptinotarsa defecta | reverse complement strand
AGGAGAAAGATAGCGAAAGAAGCAGGAGTGACAGCAACTATAAGTGCATCCTCCTCCTCCTCCACTCCACCTCCAACAGCAAGGGCACTTCCTACGGCGGGTGCCAAGATCTCCGCCTTGAATAAAGGCAGGGAGCCGGCTGCCCCTGCAGGAAAGCACTCTCACTTGAACACCTCCATTAAGGGAACCCCCAGGATGGTTGAAGAAGCTGCGCAACCACAGTAATGTCGCTGCACTTTCCAAAACCTTCGCTGAGGCCGCCGTATGTCACCCATATTTGAAATAACACACGTTGTTGCGCTTGATATTAATAAGACCTTTGACCGTGTGTGACATGAGGGTTTGATGACCAATCGATGCTGCTATGGCTTATCGGATAATTTTTGCATCGATTTTCTTCAAGAAGAGGAATGTCTCCAAAACAGATATTGGACAGAGAAGACAATGATTGCGGTGATTTCAATTTTAATGATATCACAAAAGTGACATAAGATCAAATGTCCTGTGAAACAGGATAGAAAATCGAATTAATGTACCAAAAGATCTACATTCAGAAAAAAACATGTCCAAAAGCCGTTTCCCCAAAATAATAGAAGTCAATAGTAACCCAAGTTGTATGAAGAAAATTACAGATATTAAACTTTCAAGTAACATTTATAGTCAGTTAGGTCCGTTGGAGAAAGATCAATTTCCTTGATACATTTTGAATTGATGTATATATGAATAATCGATGGAAATAATTATGAAAAGGAATCTTTTTACTTTTCATGGTGGTGTTGTCATTATTTTTGCTCCATTCATAAGTGTTATGTGTACTAATTCAGCTCTTTCTATTAAAGCTATTGTATAGCGAAACACGCCGTTGACATTATCACGACGTTTCGGCTAGATCCCTTCTGCCATATTCACGTGCTCTGCTTGGTAGCTGCATTCGGAAGTTTCAAATTCGTTAAAGAAAATTTTCAAAAACACCTCAAAATGGATTCGGTTAAAAAAATATGAAGTCATTCGTGATATTTATTTCAAAACTGTTCCTGAACAAAACAGTTATTTTAAAATTCATAAATTTTCTTTCTGCTCAGTCCCTAAAGAGGATGGATTCAAAGGATGCATTCTTGCCAGGATCACCCTGGGCGATCCTAGGAAGCTGGCGCCGAAGAAATAAGTATCTGGCGATGACCAGGAAAAATCTACGCTTAACAGTAGGATTTCTGAATGGCCATTGTTAACTAAGAAAACACCTCCATAATATGGGGCTAGTGGACATACATCTATGCAGGATGTGTGAAGAGGAAGTTGAGACTGTCAGGCATGTCCTATGCGAGTGCCCAGAGTTATCGTCAATAAGAGAGTGGTGTGTTCGGCAAGTCTTGGCCTACACTTGCCGATATAAAGGAGATGTTTCCTAGTGACCTGTCCACCTTCCTGGAAAGGATAGGATGGACGAGGACCTAGAAGGACAACTCCTCGGTAGGATATACAATGGGTCACATGTGGCCTAAGTGCTATGGGTCTACACTCACCCTCCCTACTCTACAGATTCAGAAGGTCACCAGCAACGAAATCTGAGCTGTAATAATTCATTGTATCCATGATTGAAGAAATGATAAATTTACTCTTCATCACACTCCATTATATTCTCTATTCATCTATATTGAGATATCATTTTTTGATGAGTATGAATTTTTTTTAAACAAGTACCTGCAGTAACCTAAACAAAGTGAATGTGCTTCAAACCACATGACAGAAGTAACATTTTTTTCGCTCCATCTATGTATATACTTATGATTATACAAGAATAATATAAACATGTATATACATAAATTAATTTTCAACAAATATTTTAATTTATCATGGGTTTTATAGATAAATTAACATTTTTGAATACCTATATTTTACAATTACATTTATTATTTTCATTGTCGGATACATCAGTAATTAATGTGGTTGGCTGTAAAACCGAGACTTATTGTATGAGAAATAAGATACATATGTTTTTGAATGAAAATTAGAAAGATATTTAGAGAACACTGCATACATTGTTGTTCCATGTCTTGTGGTAGGCTCATTTCGGTTATTATTCATTTGTAGTTCTAATTTATCTTGATGAAAGTTTACCAAAAGTTGTCCATCTTTGGACGCGAAATCAACATTGAAATCTCCTGCTAAAATTAGTGAAAACATACGATAGTTTTCTTCTAATTCCTCAAAGTCTACCGTAAATGTGTGCTATGCTCGCATCTCTCTCTCTCTCTCTCTCTCTCTTGCCCCTACAGTAACATACGAAACGTAACTCTCTCTCTTTCTATCTTCACTAACTTATACCTCCCTCTCAACTTCCGTTCGTCCCGCCCGATCACACTTCTTGTAACGCTCAAGTCACGCATTCACCATCTTCTTCCCCAAAAATTGTTATTTTCAGAAACCCTCGTTGGAAAATGTTTCCAACTCAACAAAAAATCTTTCACGATTCCTACCTCTCCCTGTTTTCTGTCTCAACACTGTATGCAGATGATAAGCGAATCTGAGAAGGATACTTGCGGAACTTCGGGCCACCGGATGACCACTTACCAGAACAATAAATATTTCCCATAGACAAAGAAACGTTTAGTGACGTCACAGAACGCAAACTTGTTTTCAACTTTCTCAAATTTATCTTCCGACGTCTTCACTTTTCGCCGGATACAGAAACAGCGTGGAAATCAATATATCCGTGTCGAGGACGAACTAGCGTCAGATGTTACATTTCATTTGCGAACACATACGTCTCGTTAACCCCGTTGCTCGTCCTCAAATCTCGGCAAATAAAACAACCCTTTCGTCTGTATAAGGAGAAGCCTACATAAATTGCACTTGGATTAGGGGCTTGTTTAAGCACAGATTCTGAATTCAAATTTGTTATCGTAGACCCGTGGAGCTGGTTTCAGGAGGTAGTTGTGACCTGCTCGACTCTTGAATTCGTCGCTTGTAGAAATGATCGTATTTGTGTAGAACACAGTCGAAAAGTTATTTGTTAGATGAATTAGAACTCGTTGCGTGTTATAGACAAAGATGTATATAAAATATCATACAAATATAAACAAAAAATTGATGAAGGGCAATTGAACATCACATAAATATAGGGTCTTCCAACGGGGACTTTCGAACTTTGACAATTGATAACGGCCATCTTGTTAAGGCTACATCTGTCAAATTACGAGTAGTTGTCATTTAGTCTGTCTGTTTTAAAAAATCATCATGAACGGATATAGCATCCAACAACATGTGTTCTGTTCGGGCAACGTACCGCGCGCTTTGCTCATTTGATGGCCGCCATAATCGTCATACCGAAAGGACTATTCCTTTCACTTTATAGTTCACTTGATAGAAAGTTCATGCCAGCTCATGCCACATTGGATATTCTGCATGAGTGATTTGAGGGCATGGTCATTCCTCTTGACATTTGAACTTCGAGGCTAAAATGTCCGGAACGAAATTTTGCAAACCAACGTCAAGCACTGCGTTCATGAACACTAGCATTGCCAAGTGCCTAATTAATTCTTTGGGCTGTTTCGGCAGCGCTTTGGTTCAATTTGAATTCGTAAAAAAATGGCCGACGGCATCATATTGTTGTAGATCATGCCCGAAAGGAAATAACGTCGGCCGCCACTGGTAACAATAAACCAAACGTGACGTAGCTGAGAGCGTGGGAATGCCCAATTTTCCCCGTCGCTCAAGAAGCAGCATAGAACTTATAGAACGACAATACAGGGAACGTTCTATAACGTTCCCTGTATTGTCGGGCCATCGAACTAATACATCAAATTTTTTTTCGTTTACGGCAGCAGTAAATTCGTGAACACATCTGCATACGATTATTTTTGATACTCCATGTATATCACGTACTCCATGGTATTGCCCTCCGTTTCCAAACCAGGCAGTTTATGTAATGGTGACAAGCCATACCCTCAAATCGTTATATTCGCTATGGCTGGACCTATATCTTGAAGAAGACTTTGATAGTGTTGTCGACTAAGTCTGAACCTTTCCACAAATTCCCCGTCTGTTAGTATGACAAAGTTACTTCTCCCCCGATAGTGATATACTGCACGACCATTTTCGTTTTCACGAATTATAGATATACGCTCACGATGAAAGACTTCACTACACTAGTACGCTCAATCTACTTATCAATCAAGATAGGTAGAAAATTGTCAACAATTGTCGACAATTCCGTAACACGACTGTACAAGTCTCATTTTTGTGTTACGAAAAGATACTACAATTGAAGAGAAAGTCCCGTTATTGTCACTGCCCCACTAGTAACTACAAGTTACTTTGTGTTACAGATTATCTACACTTGTATAATTTATTTATACACTTGTTAGACTTGTAGTGGTTTGTGTTATAGGCCCCAGGTCTGATAAGGGAGCTACGAGGTGGTTTGAAAAGTTTCCGATCTAACAAAGCTACAAGACTTTTTTTCCATTCCTCAAAAGTTTTCTCTTCTTTCAACTCTACATACCTTTCCCATCGATGTTCATAATCTCTGCTATCTCTCTCACTTCAATTCGACGGTAGTTGCAGTTTTTGTACGTCCCAAGCTCTTACGGCCACCTTTAAATTCAGCTGTCCAAAATTTCACAGTGGTAAATGAGGATGCAGAGTCCCCATACCCAGAATCCAACTCATCTTTGATTTGCGGAAGCGTATTGCCCTTCAGTAACAAATATTTAATGAGAGCTCGAGTCGATTATTTCCTTTTTCATAAAAACACTCGCACCAACTCACCCAAACGACTATTACATAACAACTGCGCGTCCAAAATGGCTGAAACTTTGGTGAGTAACTGTCAACAGATGAAAGACAAAATGCACTAGCGAAATTCACTAGATTATAACGGCATTTCAACAAAATTGACACGATTCCCACATATGTGACAGTCGTCTTTCGTAAGTAATGGTTACCATCCGGCGTGAATAGAAACACACACGAGAAAAATACATATCAATCAACTCATCTCTATCGCTCAGTTTCCGGAGTAAAACCATCATCGCGAGTGAATCGATACATCGATGGATACAGGATAATAAATGAATGTTATAAAGTCGCTCGAACCTATCAAATACCCCGGCACTAATGACATGAAATCTGAAACTCTAAAAATCATATCTGGAGTTATTGCCACGCCATTAGCTTATTTGATAAATAACATCCTCTTCAGCGGATATAAAACTTAGCTGTGGGGCTGTGGCTTGGTGAATTTCGTGTTTGACATCGGCAGTGGAATGACAAAAAGACTACGTCAGTGAGGATATGGAATTCTGTGCGATAATTTTATGGGATGATGATGATATTAAGATTGTTTTGGTTTTGCATTACTACTCGCATGAGTTCGATCCAAATTTATAGCCAGAATATTGCGTTGGTGGAAATGAACTTAGTTTTAGTATTTCACATCTGAAAACGGACAAGGTGGAGCTCTCTGGCTTACAGGGACAGGTTTGTCTGGCCATCAGTGGTGCCATGAGTACCACACCATCAGTGGCCATGGAGAACCTTCTAGATCTACCTCTTCTCTACATTTTTCTGGAGAGAGAGGACTGCATACAGAGTAGTGCACATTGCCAATTGCACAAATCGATTTAATGCAGAGTGTAACAGGCTGTTGGTTGACAATGGAAGTCACAGCATTCTAGAAATGACCTCTGACTTTATGCCTCCAACTGTCAACTACGAACTGCCTCATAAAGTACCGTTCCCGAGTAGATAGGACTGGATCCTCCGGGAGAAGGGAATATTAAGAACAGATAGTTGTTGGTCTCACAGATGGATCAAAAACACCTTTTGGTTCTGGTACAGGAGTTTTCATTCGCGGACCCAGGACAGAGATATCAACCTGTCTAGGAACCTATGCGACCACAAGTCAATAAAATATTCTCGGGCAGTCAAGCAGCTTTGTAAGCTCTTGGCTCCGAGCAACGTCTGAATCGGTAGCAAATTGCCAAAAACGACTCTCCTCGATAGGAAGACTTAACGGAGTGTCTATGGTATGGTACTGCAAGCAGTTTCATCGGACCAGAACCTGTTATTGGCATAGCTTCAGGCTTTGCCAAACTGAGATTGAACACGTGGATGGCAAGAAGTTTTATGGACTTCTGGCATGATCTTCCAGGATTGGCTCACTGCAGGGCGTTTATTCACCCTTCGAAGCATGATACCAAACAATTGTTGGACTACAGTAGGGATGAACTACGATGTCTAACAGCCCTTCTTACAGGTCACTGTCATTTAAATCATCATATGAAAAGACTCGAACTATCGGAAGACAGTTTGTGTTGTATCTGTTTGGAAAATGATCAAACATCAGTTTGAAGAGTCATAAAATTTAATTTGAAGTCATTTTACGGCAACGAATAGAAATCGGGGAAGGTTATGGCCAACGAGTCCAGTTCAGGAGCTGATCGCGATTTGAGTGTTGACATTCGATATTGCTGCAGTTATAATTACTTGAAATTTATGTTATCTGTTTGAAATGTGGCGTTCTTGGACAAGTACTGATAGTAATAACGAGTGTGATAACAACGCAGACGTTTTTCAGTGTAGTGATTCCAATAGCGATGGCGAACAATGCGAAAAAGAGATACCAGTGAGTAAGATTTGGATGCATTTGAATTTCGAAACACAGAGTGTATGTTTCAATGTATATAAGAACCTACATCTCAAGTTTGGTTTCGAGGGAAACAAACTATTACAAGCGACATCAGATTTGACTACAATTTCCTTCTGAACTGTACGTAAAATAGTCGTAAAATTACGCGATGTAATACAGGATTACCATCTGATAAAATAATTGAAAAAACAATACGACTGTTACAAAAGCAATGAGATTCCTACAACTGAAATCATAAGGAAGAAATTGAATACTTCCGGCCATAACGTGAGCTGCTGTGATAAAACTCTTCATAATTGGATAAAGAAACTAGGATTTAGATTTAAAATAATTAACAAACGTCAAGAAGTAATGGAAAGCAGAAGAATAGTGGAACTGCGTAACAAATACTTGGAAAAAATAACTAAATATAGACAAGAACAACGGCAAATTTTCTATTTGCCGTTCTATTTGCATTTGCCATTAAGTGACCAATAGAATGTTAAGAATATTAATAGTTATTAGCACCTATATTATACTATTAGTTTTTTTTTCTTTTTTTTTATATAGCACACTATATAATTTTTGGGAGGGGTGGAACATAGCCTCTGGCTATCCCTTTTCCTTTTATCTATAAAATGTACTTTTTTATGCATAATAAACAATACTATTATTATTATCGTTACGGCAGCCATAATGGCATACTGAAGAGATTCCAGTTGATTGATCAATATTGAGGTTTTTGGATGTTCAAAGTGCAATATTATCATATCAATGACTCCAACAAGTTTCGTATATAAAGGCATCTGTAAGTTGATCTGACGATGCTGTCAGTACAAAATTCTCATTTTTTTTAATTTTGGCGCCTATTGACTCTTTTTCAGCGGCCACGATCCTACAAGATAACGGATGTCATGTGATAAAATTGGCAAACACTCCATGAAAATCTATAACGTATTCAAGTGACACATTATTATGAGATTTTTACTGAACACTTTACAAAACCGCAACACGTGTTTTACTATATAATAGCTTTCTTAGGCGTGTCCATACTGACTGAATTCTACATAATTAGTGCTTTACATAATATAACAATTCGAATCTTACGATATTCCACCTACTCAATGACTTATAATTTTACCAGAGTTTTGCTATTATAAAATAAAAATACCAACCCTTCGAATTATTAAATGTATTAATTTCCAAGCATTCCAAAAGATTGACTTTCAAACATTTCTCTTCCAAATACGTCATAGTCATAGAGCGTATGACCCTCTGCCGAACGATGGTTTGCCAAAGGGGGCATTTGTCTTCACATTCAACAAACTTCTCCTATGTTCTTTTTTCTTTTAGAAAACGTTCCCCCGTTTGGCCAATATAAAGTTTTGGGCACGAGTTCAACTATAAATATGTCGTATCACATTCAGAATAGGAAGGTTTGAAAGTCAATCTTTGAAATGCTTGGAAATTAATAGATTTGAGAATCCACAAATCTACTAAATGATCGAATAGAATTGAAATCTTACCCTCTGTGGAATCTGTTTTCTGATGTTGAAATCGGTAATTTTTTTAAAAGTTGTCTATTTAATGAGTTGGTATAATTTCTTTTTTAATGTTTGTATTTTTAATTAGCTTACAACTAAAATCTGGTAAACTTATTAGCAATTAAGTAGCTACAGGGTCATATAATTCAAATTGTTGATTTATATAAAGCACTAATTATATGAGTAGAATTCAGTCAGTGTGAACACGCCTGAGGAATCCATTGTATAGTGAAACACGTGTTGCGTTTTTTCAAACTGTTCTTTGAAACCCTTACAATCAAGTGTTACAACAATAAGGTATGACAACAAAAGGGACAACCATTTTTCTTAATAAACAGAAAAATCCAAAACAGTAATAGAAACGATTTATATTAGTTTTTTTGGATCTCTTGAAAAGTAGTATTTTTCGACTAACGACATTTTGCTTTTACAACGTCGAGTATAGTCAGCCAAATCCGAAACAGTAGACTAGACTGGATGAAAATGTAAGCTGATTAAATTTACTATAACATTGTTTCTGAACATATTTTTCTAACTTTCAGCGGTTGTCAAAATGTACCTTGCGTAAAAAACTGTATCTTATTTTTTGTCAAACATTTGCTTCTAGTGCCTTTTACGATCATTTTTCAAGAATATTGTTCAATTTACTTCAATTTTATTCATACATTCCCACCTCATACTCCTAATACCGAAGCCTCTACAAAATAATTATTTACTGGACTACATTGAAAAACGAGAAACTAAGCTACTAGACTCCACAACACACTTTGTTTGAAGTGATTAATAAGCGGGAGTCGTTGAACCGAGAGTTTCGAAATAAGTTCGATCGACGTGTGTGCCAAGGTTTCTTTTCGGTTCTAATTTCTCATTTACAGAAATTGAGGAGCGGGTCCGTTTAGCCGGTCCGCCGGCTACAATCAGCTGATTGCTTTGGCGACAACTCTAGTTGATGTTTTAGTTTAGAACTTGGTTAGAATTTGTCGTTTCCCTGCAATTTTTCTACATTTTGTAGTATCCCTTCGCAACGGCGTATCTCTCCCGGAAATGTTAAAAGATATATAAATACATTCTGCAAATATCAAAGTTTATAATTATGAAAATAACTCAAAATGATGTGGAAAACAGTGAAAGAGTTGGCATATGAGCTCTTTGCACAACTTCTAACTTATTATTTTGAAATATCTTTCCCATCAAGAAAGGTATCGACTGGACCATTGAGGAAGAAATCTTATTCAAAAAATAGCAGTGTCTCCCGAGCTAGAACACTGTTCAATAGGCTAGCAAAGCATGATGGCAATTATAATGAAATTTGTAGGAAGGTCAACAAGAAATACAGAGAAGGACTATAATCTATGAATACGAAATATAATGACGAATTGGTTATCAATGCACACAAGTCTAAAGCAACCTGGAGAATTATTAATGACCTACAAAAGAAACAATCCAATGAACAAGAACTGGTTTTAGTTGAAAACAGTATACAATATACGGGTAAAATATTAGCGGAAAAATTGAATGCTCACTTTACAAAGCTGCTATTGAAAAATTTCCCAATAGATACCGGATTTCTTGAGAATAACATCCCACTCAATTCCTCCACTTTTTTTATGTCTCCCATCACTGAGAGGGAATTGATACTGTTAATGAATAGACTGAAAAACACAAATGCATGCGGAACAGACCGATTATCAAACAGTTTGATTAAATGTTGCTCCTCTGAACTATGTACTGTACTCACCTTTCCAATAAATCTATCAACAGAAAAGCATTTTTCCAAATAATATGAAATTAGCCAGTGTGACGCCTATATATAAAAAGAGGAATAAAAATGATTTGAATAACTACAGAGCAATTAGTATTCTTTCTAGCGTTTCTAAACTATATGAAATTAATCTAAAAGAGCAGTTGAATGGTTATTTTACTGCGGTGAAATTATTATCACCATCACAACATGGTTTCACGATTAACAAAAGCAGTGATACAGCTCTCTGCGACTCTCATAGTCGCATAATAACGGCCTTGGACAAAAAAAAATATGCGCTAGGATTGTTCATTGATTTTTCACGTGCGTTTGATTGTTTTAATCACAACCTCTTGCTAGAAAAACTCTCAAGATATGGGGTGAGAGGACTGCCACTCAATTTATTGACCTCCTATCTTGAAAATAGGAAACAAATAGTGGAAATTGGGAAGAATATACGATCTGAAAAACACATTGCTGATGGTGTGCCTCAGGGATCTATTTTGAGACCTTTTCTGTATTAAGTATTTGCAAACGATCTATTAGTGTATTAAAATGGAAATTCTGCCACTCACTGTATATGTTACGCTGATGACACGAATATACTGGTTATTGAAGATGACCTAAAGTAGCAGATTACAGCCGGTTCTGGGCCTCCCCCCACCACTATGACATATTGATTGCTTTTTTTTGTTATTCTTTAGTAACATCAAGGCGATGTGACCTTGAAGGGTCTGGTGCAGGGATCGTTGATAATTTTTTTTCATATGAGATTTTTGGGTGTGTATGTGTGTGTGTCTGTGTGTCTGTGTGTGTGTGTGTGACATAGTGACGTAATTAAATTTGATTGTGTGTGTGAATGTGTGTGTGTGT
>WOGO01005287.1:0-12548 GCA_015342085.1 Leptinotarsa defecta | reverse complement strand
AGACTAAGGGCTTCCTCTCTAGTTTTTCGTGCCTGTACTGTATCTTTTGCGATGGATATCAAAGCTTCTATAACTTGTTCATTACCTTCATGCAAGGCGCTTACTGTATCTGCTCGGGCTTTGTGGGGTTTGTGAAAGACTTTTAACAACTTTCTTTGAAACTAAATGTTCTGTTAATATATTCCATTGATGAGTAGAGCCCGAAAAAAAGTTGTACACTTTCTGAACCATTTCAAAAAACTTTGTTGCCTCCGATACACAACCAGCAGCATATACACCTACTAATTCAAACTTGGAGCTTCATAATTCGCTTCGTTCGCTCAATTCAAATGGAGCGAATCACACTGATGAGAGTACTACTGATGATTTACTGATGTCTATGCGCTTAGTATACCGTTATATATTTGAATTGAATCTAAGCAATGCTGAAATCGAAAAGCCTAATTTTTGGGCGAGAGTAGAATAGCTTCGCGCATGTAAAAGCTAGTAAGTTGGTATTGTAGTCAGTAATATAGGTTCTATTCCTTCGAATCATATAAGTTTTTTGGTATCTAATGAATATTGGTTATCGTTTGGTGATCTGTCAGGAACTAAGGATTCTGTATTTGATTTGACGGGGGCCCCTATCGATCGCGGGCCCCGGGCGCTTGCCCAAAGTTTCCACCGGGAAAGAGGGTCAAGAGGGGTCTGCCTGTGTATGACAAAAAAACCTGAAAAAATAAACTCAGTCGAAACGTTTTGTGTGTGATGTCAGTTGAAATGTAAAAATAAATAAAGATATCCTGAACATGAATCAGTGAACAAACAACACACTTTTGTATATTTTCCACGATATTTTTATATTTGCTGACTAGTTTCGGTCATTACACCATTTCCAAAGAAAAATCAAAGAAGTCAGTTGAATAAGAAAGAAGGCGCGCAAGGCGAGATATTTCAATGAAGATGAACAAAAGTCGGTATCCCATAATAACGACGAATTCGAGACTGGAACCTGCTATTTTTATTATTTGTGAGTGGCACGATCATTGCTCGTTACTCTGCTCACTCGGGAATGGAAAGTACACTCAAACTCGTGGAAGTAGAAACCAAGGGAATGCGGCTAAATAAATAAGACTATAGGCGCTTGCAAGTGAAGCTTAAAGTGCGGTAAGGGATATCGGCGCCGAATGCAGATCCGTACTTACATTAAGTTTGAATTCAAATATAGTATCGCATGAATAAATAATGAATGATGAATGAATGAATAAATATCATTTTGAAACATTAACACCTTCATTCAATTTTTATCGACACATATCTCAAGTAAATAGTATACATAGGTTTTATATTCATTATATCAAATATTCACTTAAACAAATTTCATTATCTATTGGAGCTTCCTTTTTGTTTCTTTGAAGTAAGGTTGCTTTGCTTTGTAATGGAATATAATATCTCTCCAGGGTACATGAACGATAGGTGGGTGGACGATAACTGCTTTTCTATGAGAGATACAAAAAATGTTTCGAGTAAAAGTTGTAGATATTCACGAAAGCTATGTTTCAATAGGCTGTCCAATAAATATTTTTCTGAATAGAAAACTTCAGATATTTTCACACGATTCAATTTCTTGGACAGAGTGCTTTTCGAATATATAAGATTTTTTGGGTTTATAATAAGTGAATAAGAAATTATAATGAAATTAATGTCAATGAATAGGTTCATTAAGGATATGTGTATTTTTATTTTGTCGTCATAAGTTTACCAAACGTCGCTTTTTCTATACTGGGTATAAAAACAAACAATTTCAAAACGCACAAATTCACAATAGATGTTCGAAAAATGTTCCATTTTTTGTTTAAAAGTGATTAACAATGTTTCATGGTGAATTTTATCACTTCGGACTTCCATTGTCTGATATATTTCTTCTATGATTCGAAATATACGAAAGAACAAGTGAATACTCCAAGACGTGAAACAAAACTTGCTTTGAAATATTTTTTTAATCTTTTTTCATTTTTTCAAATAAATTTTTCAATTTTGTGGTCATTTTTATTTTTATTCTTTTTAATTTCTTCTTACTCTGTAGTCGAATTCCTTTTGTATCTTTGGCTGCACTGGCTGTGCTTGTGAGCTCCACTCACGTTTGGAGTTCCACAACTTCCCGAAGATCTTTACGTTGGTAAATTTCTTCGAAAATTTGACGAGCTCCATTTTAGATGTGTTCATCTTAATTTTGTTTCCGTCAAAGTACGGCACGACCATCCTGTCGAGATGAATCTACAGTTGCTGTTTAGCCACCTCGCTAGGGAGTGAATGCGCGTAAATTACAGTATAGTCCGCATAGATAACCATAGTAATTTGCGGGAATATGACCACGGAGGCAGCTATAGCTACCAACGAAGCGAAATACCAGGGAGTCACCCTCGACAGAAGACAAACGTTCAGGACACATTTATGACAGAGAATAGAGCTGGCGGAAGCCGCCAGACAAAACCTGCAAACATGTTGCAAAAGCAACATGGGACTTCAAGTGAAGTTGATGATAATAATCCCGTTTGCCTGCACTGCATAGGGCCAGTGCGCAGCGACACATAGACGAAATATCCAGACGTTTATTAAGGCGTGCGTGCGAGTCGCTGTTAACGCTCTAAGATACAAACCGAACAGATAAATAATATTCCGGGACCTGGACCTGAACGTATAATACGTAGACGCGTATATGAGAGAACATGCATGAAACGTGTTCGACAGAATCCGTTCGCACGCTATCTACACGAAGCATTAAATAGGGATGACCCTAGATTCCGAGAAAGAGATAAACACTAGAGGCCAACCAAGCAGAATCAGAAACCACCCCCGAGAGTCACTATCAGGCGGCTCCGGTAAGTATAAGGACTTATTAACTAGATTTTAAACTCACTTCTTTTGCAGACTCACTGAAAAACACTAGTCCGCGATTTAAAGTTACTTGTCTCCGGTTAGTTTTTGGGGGATCCAAGCAATAATTACATTCAAGTGAAATCACGACTCAATAAAATATTAGATTAGAAAGAGAAAGTACCTAAAGGCTGGCTTTCGTCCGTAGTAGGTCAGATATTGATCTTGCTGAAGTGTTCATCAGTAAGTTGAAGACCGCTCCGGAGAAGCGGGGGTGGGGAAGATTTCATCTAAGGGCACTCGATCTGGGAGGGGACATGGGGGGATTGAGTATCTTTGATTAAATTCGAAACGTAGGTTGCTAAAATAGAAATGATTTGACACGTAACTGTGCTGACAATCTGACATGACGATACCGAAGGCGAATCACTACACTCAGTAACTATACACTGGGGGAGACAATTAGTGTTACAATGAGTTATGAGTTATGAACGTTCATTTTGGATGGGAATGTATTTATTCTCTTATGAAATTGATTCAATTTCACACTTGGGCCAGTAATGCAGTAAATATTTTCCAAAGCAGGAATCGAATATAAATGAAAACATCAAGTCGAGTGAGGGAAGCGAGTGAACATTATTTTACATTATCTAGTCCTAAAGGACTAGATAATGTAAACTCCATTGAGAAATAACCCAAGAAACAATAACGCTGAGTGAATGCTGGAAAAGACATTAAAACATTCTTGGAGAAATAATTGAAGAAATATACTGAAAACAAGGAGCCACAAATCTCTGAGTTGAGAGTGAAAATGAAAATTCTCAAAGAATCTAATATGGATATGATTAAACCTCTTTCTAATTATGAAAGTAATCAAAAAGAGAACAATCATGTAACAAACGACACAATCTTTGATAATAGAGATTCAAATCCATCTTCGGGAAAAGTTATCAGTAAAGAAACGGAACAACAAAAAACTGTCGAAATTTCAACGATATGAACAAAACCTAAATCCAATAAACCTAAAAACTATAACAATATGCGACGACACAATGGCAGACACCCATCAGTGATAGTGAGAACGAATAGTACTGTAGAAGCAGCTGACTTCACAGATGCACCTAGAAGACTCTGACTGTACAAAGGAAAATGCATTCTAAAACATTGGGGAATTATTCATACCTAGAAAATAAATTACCAGGATACTTATTTGACGTCAAAAATTCAAATTCACAGGGTAGACTCAACTCGTATAGAGTTGAAGCTGACATTGAGCTTCAGAACTTACTGTATACTTCTTCCCATTGACCGGAAGGAGTACTTGTTCAAAAGTTTACATATCGCAGGCAATATTCTGAAATTTCCAATCAACACGCCTTCTAAACAAGTAGGTACCGTATTTTCTGACAATTTGATATTCATCCATTTAAATGTTCAATGAATTATAAATAAAACTAGTAAGTTTCAACTAGTCCCATCTGGAGAAAAAGGATATATAATGTATTTCTGAATTGTGGTGTAATAATTTTAATTCGAATACTGTTCAGTTTGATGCATCTTCGCAACACATTTCACCCGACAAAACCATATACATGGTGGCAGCATACTATTCATCAAGAAATAAATTGAATTCAAATCAGATTTTTTTATGAATAGACTTTCTGTTTGCATCAAAATGTGATGCATCACATTTTGATGCAAACTGAGTCCAACAAGTTTAGTTTAATTTCAACCAAAAGGGAACATTGAGACTCAAACAGACTCTTTCTCGCCATAGACCACTATGAAATCGAGATATTCGAAACCGTTAAAAATATGAATATCGCCGATCACTATGGTATTATTTTCGAAATGATTTTGAACGAACAATCTGATGAGTCTAAGTCTGATGAGTAAAAGAATCGATGACAAACAGAAATACCAGTGCACAGAACCTCACAAGTTTGAAATTATTTTTTGAAAGAAAACTTTTGTGACAATATCCATTCAATTTACGACAATTTCATAAATATAATTCAATATCTAATCGATTCAACATGTCCAATGGTTGTGAAATTAAAGGGAAAAATATTTGCAAACGGATGGTTGAATAATGATATCATTTCTATGGGTGAGATCTTAAAAAATATATTTTGGTTGATGAGAAATTCTGATAATACCCTTCATAGCAAAGTCTATAAAAAATATGGAAAAACATATATGAGATCACTTAATTATACAAAGAATGCATACTATCAAAACAAATTACAAGATTTGAGTCGCCATCAGTAGGAGGAACTTTGAAATATTTTGGGGAACAAATCAGAAAAAAATATATTGAGTTTTAAAATGAATATAAATGATAACACTGAATGAAATGAAATAATCCTTGCAAATTCTTTCAGCAATGTATATGCAAGCAATACTAAAATAGCTGTCGACAACCACTTCGGTTAAAAAAATTATTATACCACGATGTACAGAAGTGAAACATTTTATTTCTTCCTTGTATCAAATTGTGACGTCTTGGATGCGATTAGCTCATTTGAAAACATCAATTCTATCGGAATAGATTGCATCTTCACGAAGGTCGTTACATATGGTAGATGCTGGCCCCACCCGGCATCGTCCGGTGAGATACCCTCACAACGGCTTAGGCAGCATGAAGTTGTTTTGGGGCTAACGTTTCGTTGCTGTGCTGCTATTTCCGGCTTCAAAGGTGGAAATATAAGGAAAAATGCATGATGGCGCTTCTGGGTCAAAATACTCCGGTGGTAAAATAGCTCCCCAATCGGATACCCGGGTGGGTGCCGACTCAAGGGTATCATCCTGCAGAAGTTATTCGAAAATCACTATTTCTGACAGTCAGCAGGGTCTTCTCAACATCAGTCCACAGTAAAATCACATGGTAACTGCAGTTGTTAAGAGGCCCACTAGCAACTCCAAAATAGATTTCTGCAACATCAGAGGACTCACCTCCAATATGAAATCAGTTCACCAATATCTGCAATCAAATAGTCCTCATATTCTTGCACTCACAGAAACCAAAGTCAGCGTTTCAACAAACCCCGTCAATTTTCTAATTTTCTATATCGCGGTTATGATTTCCTTTGCCGATTCAGACGTAACTTTGAAATATTTGTTTCATCAGAAGCGATCTCTTCTGTCAACGGGACAAAATGTTGGAACATCGTAACTTTGATGTTATGTGGTCCAAAATAATATCATAGAAGATCAAACAATTCATATGTTGCGTTTATCGACCACCTAGCGATGCACAATATAGGGAAATATATATTCTCTTCACTTGCCAACACCATTGACTTTCTGCAAATCAATTACCCCGGTGCCGATATTTCTCTATTCAGTGACTTCAATGTCCACGATATCGAATGGCTCAATTTTTCAAATATAAGTATAAGCAGCGGACTCACTAAAATTATAAATGAGTCGACCAGGATTCCTAACCGTGATGGAAAAAATGCTGGTCTTCTTGATTCATACCTGACAATCAATCCAGAAATTCACACAGTCACTGTAAGGTCTCCAATGGAATTTTCTAACAACAAACTCATTTCAGTGTTGAGTGAACAACCGATAAAGTTTGGTGAACAATCTAAGCCGCGCGAAATTTGACATTACAGACTATTTACGAAATTTCCCCCGGCCAGATGTTTGCTTCAGTTCTAAAGATCCATCAACATGTACTTTCGAAGTCACGAAAATTATTCTATCATATGTGGATGCATAGATTCCTTTTTTAACGAAACGGCCTCCGAACAAGAAACCTTCGTTCAACAAAAATTGTGAGCAAGCTGTCGCTTCCAGAAATCTCGCCTACCGGCAGTGGCGCAAAATTTCCAGTGACGAAAACCGATCTGGGTTTGTTAATGCTCGCAACAGCTGCAAATTCAGGATGAACGAAAACAAAGAACTTCACAATCAGAGAGTTAGGGATGAACTGCTTGCCAATCTCAACATGTCTGCATCCTCCTTTCGGTAGCGAAAGATATAAATCCACAATTTCACTACCAACACAAGCGAATGGTTCAATTGTAACAATAGCCATATAAAAAGCAAACCTATTAGCTGAACAATTTGCGTCCCACTCCGCAGTCGAATACCTGAGAAAGCAGCCCCCACTATCTCCACACTAGAATCCACAATGCCAAAAATTACTTTCCGACAGCGTCTAGTCAGACGTAATCTGAAACAGCTCAATATCAACAAGGCATTCGGTCCTGATAAAGTGCCCGTCACCGTACTTAAAAAGTGCGCTAATGATCTCGCACCAGAATTTTGCAAACTTTTCAACCTGTCTTACAAAAAAGGGGTTTCTCTTTCTTGTTGAAAGGTTGCTCGCTTTCAGTCTATTCCCAAAAAGGGCGAGAAAACTTTCAAATAACTAGAGACCAGTCGCACACCTCAGCAACTTTTGATGGTTTATAAAGCTCAGATCATATCTTCTTTGGAATTTTGTTCTCATGTATGTAGCTCTGCCCCCAAACATACCCTGAAGTTGCTGAATTATATCCAGAACAGAGTCATCCACCTGATTAGAGACGCGAACATCATTTGCAACCTTGATCTAAAATCTGTTTGAAATCTGTTTTTTCATCAACCAGCTGTCACACATCTACGTACTACAACCCTCACAAGTCGAAACTTGTGTGAGCTGAGGATTAACGAAGTCTTACCTTTTGACGTGTGATTCCTAATACGGGTTGAACGATAGCAAGTGAAAATCGATCGTTAAGACTGGAGTTTGAACCACCAACTAACAAGGAAGTCAATTCAAGTGAGTGAACAAAACACCCAAGTCGAACCGCCTGGCTACCGACCGGCCAGATAGTCTGGAACATTGAAGAAAGCTTGGAGATTTGTCTTTGTTCTATAGATACTTTCACGGGAGGTGTTGAAGTGTTTTGGCACATTTGATTCCACCAAAATCGATACACAGCAGAAATACGCGACAGACTGTGGCTACTCATCGTTTTGAGGAGCAACTCACTACTCCTCAAAGTTCACTGTTCAAGAACTCTTTCATTTTGTAAACGGTGTTCATATGGAATAAACTTTCTGAAAACGTTTTTCCAAATGGAAATAATCTCCAGCATATCAAATCCAATGTAAATCACTAATTTCGCACAGGCATCGTTCTAGGAGCACCTTAAGAGTTTTCCTGTAGGGCTTGTGTTTTGTCCTTGAAGAAAAAAAATAATTGCTCAATATATAGCCAAACCATTAGTACACATCATGAATTACTCCATACAATCATAGTTTTTCCCGATGTTCTCAAAATTGCCCTATGTTCAAGAAAAGTGACTTCTCTGGTATTTGTTATTTTCGTCCCATAACAGTTTCCAGCATAATCGAAAAAAAAATTCGAAGGCGTGTCAAAATATCAGAATGGTTTCTGTCAAGGTGAGTAGACTGAAAGTGCTCCATACAATTCTTTCAAATATATCTACCACTCGCTAGATGAAAAGAAATATGTGGTATTTATTTTCTTCGCAATATGGAAAGCATTCGCTATTATTGACCTGAAGTAATCGTGGAAATTTCTTGTCATACATGCGCCTCACAAAAATATTAGTTGAACTTGGAGAGCATAAATTTAAATATTATGAGATGGACCTGGGAGTTCCTCAGAGATCGACTCTGAGGCCACTTACTTTTTAGTTATTCATAAACGATCTACCTGACCATATTAGTTCAGATTCTGTAATTCTCTATGCAGATGATATTACACTTTGGCCACTGATGCAGATAGCCCAAAAGACTTACAAAAGTAAATGAATAATTGAGCAGAAGAATTCATAAATTTGTGTGAAAGAAATTTTTCGATAATGAACGAAGAGAAAAGTTTGTATTCATTTCCATTCTAGGTGGAGATCTGTGACTGGTATTCAAGTGGTTGTCAGAAATAATTGAAGACCTAAGTGGATAAAGGTGTTATGTCACAAAACTGAAGTTTTGAGTAAATAGTAATAACCGGTTTTGACTTGCAACTTTTTTGTTTCATTTTTACTTTCAGCTTTTATTAAATGGCCATTTATTAAATGGGTATATAATCATTATTTTTGTTTCGATAAATTTTGATTTGTGAAAAAGTTGTGAATTACGAGAAAAATAGAGTCTTATGTACATAGCACCTTTATTCACCAAACTTAAATTTAAAGTGAGGTTTGGTTTATATGGATAAAAGAGTCAAGTATACCACTGTTTGTTTATTGCTTTCATAAAAATACACAAAAGCTGTTTATTACATAATTTAACACGTTTTTCTCTTCTTTTGTGGGTTTTTGATGTTCTTTTTGAAATGTCCTCGTAAAACCATCTGTATTCATCTTCAACAAATTTAATCTTTTGAATTATGGAGCTTATCAAGAGTCAAACCGCCTGTTTTCTGTGTGAGTCTAGTTGGTTTTACTTCACTGATGTGAAGTAACTTTTCAATTTAAATCAACTGGACAAAATACTGTATAATCATGAAAACATGTTGTATAATAATAGTTAGCCAAATTCGTTCACTCCCTTTCATTTTACATCATCCCAAAGGTTACTTTCGTCATCTAGAGTATTCTTTTGCTTTCTAAATGAATATAGTTTCTCTGGGATCTCTTTGAAATTATAGAAAAGGTTTTCCACAAATACAAATTTTTGTACTTGATGACTTTATAATGTCACGATATTGGTCAGGTATAGAATTGGTTTGATGTTTTTAATAACTTTCTTGATACGGCCAAAGTCCCCATCAGAATCAAAATAGCTATTACATACTTCCGGAAACTTGTGATCAATTATTTTAAAAAAGCAATTTAAAATTGACGACGAATCAGACTATACAATCAATTTATTTGTTTCTGGATATTCCATTTTACGAAACCGAAACAGACAACTTGTAATTTCATTACTGCCTCTATTGGTTACATCCTCAATCCACGTGAAAAAGTATGATTTCTGTCCCAAATAGGTAATACAGTGTATCCCAAAATTGTATAGCCATATTTGTATTAAATAGAATGCTTTTGAGATTGATAGCTTGGGCAGAGGCATAGTTTGTTGCAAATCCAAAGTGATGTAGACTTTGTTTTTGTGAAAAAGTGGCTTTTGCTTGTGAATTTTTTGAGATTCGAAAGCAAAGGTATATATAGCAGTATTTCCACCGGCATCGCATACGCTACACGTTTCGCTCTTGGGGTGACAAAATGAAAGGTCAAATCTTGTTTCGAATATATGACGATACATAGAAATTTTGACCAAATACATGTCTTCAAGTTTTTTTCTTTACACTCCTTTATGTACATATGGTGCATCTGCGTTACGTTAGGTAATGCGGATAAAAACTGTTTGTTCTCATTTTTATTACGTGAATAGTGTTTTTGTGATACAACACTGTATGTCATTTCTCCTTCGCCATGCAACTGTTCGTGGGCAATATTATCATTTTCACAAGTGTTGGTCTCATTTTCATCTGCATCATTTTTAATTTCAGATACATGAACTTCATTTAATTCATTTTCCACGTCTACATTATCTGGAGTACTTTTACTATTGATTTTTTGTCAAACAATATTCTTCACATTTTCTCTTCTCAAATAGTATTGTCTTTACCTTTTTTATAATCATCATCAAAATCTGAAACTTCACTAGAATAATCCGAATTATCTGAAGAAATACATTCGTCACTAGATGAAACACATTCCTGCTCGTCGGTTTTTGCTATATCTAAAATTGAAGGTTCTTTTGAGTACTATCTGAAATGAAATGAAAAAAAATAACCTATCAATCCTGTTGAAGTAGATGGCTTTTGTGTACTTCCGTGAAAAAGCTGCTCACTCTGCTCACTTTTTGTAAATTTTTGTTGAATGTTTATAGTATTCGAACTGCATTGTACATCTACAGACAATAATGTATTGTTAAAAATTATAACACTTGAAAAACTAATCAAAATGTTACCTTTTTTCACAGAATTCAACATTAGATTTCCACACAATAATCCAAGAATGCGTTGGCCTCTACTCTCCATCATATTTAAAATATAAAACACAAATCAACTCACTTATTGGGCAAAATTATGTGAATATACGATGCACGCAATTCATGAAACATGTCACTGCAACACAACTCGTGCCTACCAAACAACCGTACGTTTTTTAGGATATAAAAGTGTTATGTCCTAGATTTGTGACATGACACTTTCATACACTAAAACGGTGAGTATGCTATGCGACATACCACTTTGATAAACTGGCTGTTTTTTCAAATATGTAGTTTAAGATATGTATTACCTTATGAAAAGTTAGATATGAACGTGGGGGCTCAAAAAATAAATAAAATCAATTTTTACAAAAATGTGACCTTTATCCACTTAGGTCTTCAATTCTATTCATCTTCCTGAAGTTACGAAATTCCTTGAAACTCATATAGATAGTGGAATGAGTTGGGAAAATAGTATTGATGCCATGAGAAAAAGGAGAACACAAGTTATTTTGCTATATTGCAATTAAAAATGAGTTCAATACCAATCAACTCATCAATGTATATTATGCTTTGAACTACTTCCACATATCATATTACATCAACATCTGGGAATTTTCCTGTAACTGCATCGGAAAATTTGTTTCTTTGAATAAATATTTTACTAATTTTCAGTCTAAAACCAGATGAATTGTGTCAAACATATTTCCAAAAATATAAAATTTCAGCAGTTATATATTTTTATGTTTTCAAACAGTTTCTCAGTGCCATGAATACCCAACTAGAAATGGCCCCCTCAAGAATTTCTGCACACAGATCATCATTTTATGAAAAAAGACCCTCATATAAAGGTCTAAACTTTTTGAATCATCTTCCCGCAAACCTGAGAGAGCAAAGGAATAAAAACATCTTCAAAACACAATTCAAATGATTTTTGCAAAATAAATGTTACTATAGTATCAAAGAGTGTTTTCATCCAAAATGAAAATGTGTTTGCTCGTTGTATGAATATAAATTTAATAAATGTTTTTATGTATATGGGTACAAATCTATTAAATAGTGATATTTTGATATCGTTGATTGTGAATTTGTCTATCATCACATGGTTTCTATTCGTGACGTATCTTATATCATGCTATATGTGATCTGTAAGGATTGAATAAATATTATTATTATCATTGTAAGTGATTTTATAAGTGGAACTCAACAAACAACCTGATACCGTAACTCTTTCATGATTGTTTTCAATTATCTCATAGAGTCCTATCTATATCTGTTGTTTCCATTTTCCATTTAACTAATATATTCCTAATGAGAAATTCATATATTGATATTGGAATATAATGAATTTTATCAGTTCCAATTTCCATTGTCTCATATTATATAAAAAAATTTGAAATCCCTGAAAGAACTATTAGAAAAAAGAAGTAAAATTGAGTAGATGAAAGTAACAACTATATCAGGCAAAGAAACATAAAATGAAATAATAGGTTTGTTCTAGCAGCGATTTCAAACGATACGGAATCGTACGAAGCATGCGCATACGAATATAAGCGTTCTAGCAAAGCAAATCCAGGATTCGAACTAATAGTCGCATGTTCTAGCGAAGACGAAATCCAGTTTGCAAACCGTATGAGAACTGTCGAAGTAGTCCAGAGGAATTCGTAAGGATTTTCAGTTTGTGACATGCGCAAATATTCGGAGTGATCGAGTGATCCGATATCACGTTT
>WOGO01005286.1:0-12549 GCA_015342085.1 Leptinotarsa defecta | reverse complement strand
TTTCATGTGTTTGGCCCTCTCAAGGAAGCTTTGGGAGGCCAAAGATTCGATAGTGATGCTGAGGTTGAAACCTACTTGCGCAATTTGCTCCAGTGAGGTATATGTTTCCTTGCAATATCGAGATATTGAACTTTAAACAGATAATCGTCAAATGGTATTATTTTTTGAGACAGCTAGTTAATGATATCAGCTTTTCGCCAGGCAGTTGTTGGTGACTGCCCCAATTGTCTTTCGAACTTTGGCGCGTCCATTTCCTCGCAGTATTCGCTAGTTTTCTTGGACTCAAAGAGTAACAAGCCGTTTTCCAAAAAACCCGAATTGCTGCCTATAAGAGTTATTATGAGCCTCTGTCCAGCCAGCTGGCGCTTTTAATCCTGTTGAGAGGCCTTTAATAAAAGCTTGTTGACAACTCTTCATTTCTAAATCTTGCCATACCTTTGAGACAGTATCACATTTGGCCTCATTTTCTTTAAAGGTTTCAAGAATTCTGTGAACACTTCTCGTCAACACTTTAATTTAATCACTAAACAGATTAAGTACGTTATTATGCAACATATTTTCATTCTTCTTCAGATAAATTCGGACGTCAGCGTTTGCTTTGACTGTTTTCACTTTCCATATTATTCACAGTTCACGGTACAAAATTGAACTGATTTTATAATATTTCCCTTGTTTTCTATTTACTGTTTATCCTTTTCCTAGAAATGTAGGTATCTAATATTGTGACGTCGACTACATTATAACTTATTAGGTACGTATTAAATCTATAGAAAGTCTATCATGCTGTAGCCTTGAGGGTTCCATCACTTCATATTTTGCTTCCGACATAATGTTGTCTTCAAAAATGCTGTAGTAAAGAATCGAATATTAAAAACTTGCTAATGACACCACTCACAGTATCCACCACCGCACGTACAGCACTTTACCTAGCTAGTCGCTAACTAATTTCATTTGTTTTCGTAATATCGTCGAATAACATACTGGCTGGATGGTGCGCGCTCTTTTATATGAGGCAGCGGGCGGGACTAGTACTTTCGAGAATGGAGACTAGAAACTTCTCGCTTCGCATTGAAGCTTACTGCCATCTATTCTACAGTTTGACAACTGTCGGACAGGAAATAGTTACTGTCTAGTCCCTTAGATGGCGTTACACGAGGAAACGCGCGTTAAGCGTAAACGAGCGGAAAGTTTGTGTTAAAAGAAAAAAAATAACATTTTCAAATTAGCTATCGACCCCCTAAACTGAATTTTAGTATGAGGACATAAAAGGGAAGTCAAAATTCACAGCTTTCTATTATATTTATGTGAAAGGAAAGCCTTCGAAACGCCCAGAAATGATGACGATTTTCCTGATAAGGGCTGTTCCATCTTTTTCTTGAAATGTTACCCTTTAATTATATAAAGTTATAATCAATCTTCACAATGTTGCAGGTTCGTCTACTACCTCAGAGCTAGCCAAAGAAATACCGTGAAAGTTGTGGTTCCAACAGTGGCCCCTGATGAATTTGTCACATTGAGAAATGCGATCACCATCCCAGATAAGTATCCAGAAGAAGTCTACCTGGAAAACCTCATGGCAGACCAATTAGATACTACAAACTCGAGCTCGCTCACTACGAACTCTTCTAACAGCCCGCAACGAACTTTGCAACCCGTAAACTCGATAGAAGAAGAATACCGATTCGCTAGAATAGGTCGGCACTTTCCAAACTACTGGAGCTGGTCTGCTCCGCTGAAAAAGCGAATGAGGTATTTCAGTCCGAAAAAATACCTCAATGCAAAAGCTTATCTCAGTCTCAGGTTGCCAGACGGTAATGGGGTTAATTTGTTCCTTCCTAAAATACATCAAAAAAAGATGGCCGCGCTGGAATCAGTTGAGATTCCAGAGAAATATCCGGAAGAGTACATTTTGGATGAAAGGGAAGGAGAGTTGTTCGGGAGGGGCTGGTTCGAGGACAGGAGGGGTGTTCCAAGCCATCCGTATAGTCCAGTTCCTAAAAATGTCCCAGAGACATTCGTGGGTCATTCCGAGATTTACTCAGTTCCACGAGTTGCTTCCATGGAAACCACCCCTTTACACATGGAGAGTGTTCATTTGCCAGGGGATGAAACTACCAAGGAATCGTCCAGGCCAACAACTTTATACCCCAATTTGACAGAAGAAACCCCTGCAGTTCCTTCGATACCTTCAGAGCAAGACAACAAAACTGAGGAAGCGAAGAGGAATGAGGAGGAACAAGTTTTGCAACCGCAAATCCCCTACAGAAAACCACCTGTGCTCCACATAAACGAAGAGGAGTTTGTCCGTTCAGTGAAAAAACGTCGAATCCTTGTATCCCCTCAGGAAACGCCCAACAAGATTAGAAAAACCATCCTGAAAAAACCGAGCTCCCCGCTGAAGGTTTCCAAAGGATTATGGACTTCTTGGAAGTCTTCCGAACATACTCAGAAGACTCCCAAGAGAAAACGCAATGCAGATCCCGTTACAAATGAGAAAGCAGGAAGTGCTACCGTTTTTGGAAACCAAACGACTTCTGAGAGAATTCGGCAGGTTCAAAAATTCTCCAATAAGTTCCAGGAAGTTTTGAAAGTCGACGACAGCATCGTCGTGAGTGAAACCACTGGAAGAAGAACTTTGGTTGAGACCTCTGCAAAAAAATCCGGGAACGAGACTGCAGAAAAAGCTTCAACAGAGGCGTCTGCAAAGAAAGATTTAGACGGGGCCGTTTCAAAGATAGGCTCAGAAGAAACATCTGCAAAAAGGTTGTTGAATGCGACTTCTGCAAAGAAAGATGTACACGAGACCTTTTCCAAAAGAGCATTAAAAGACACTATTGCCAAAGGAAATATAGACGGGACTTTTAAAGGTGGCGAAAAAGAGACCTCTTCAAAGAACAACTTAGAAGAGTACTATGCAAAGAGAGCCTCAGAAGAGAACCCTTCAAAAAAAGACGTTGACGTCACCTCTTCAAGAAAAATCGCTGTTGCGCAAGCAGTTGCAAACCAGACCTCTGCAGCAAACAAAGTCCTAGAGGAAACCACTACCGTTGCAAAAAAATCTTCAAAAGAGGCCTCTGCAAAGAAAGATGTAGATGGGACCGATTCAAAGACAGGTTCAGAAGAAACATCTGCGAAGAGGTTGTTATACGAGATTTCTTCCAAAAGAGCATTAAAAGACACTTCTGCAAAGAGAAATATAGACGAGACTTCTTCAAGAACTGGCGAAAAAGAGGCCCCTTCAAAAAACGACTTAGAAGTCAACTATGCAAAAACAGCCTTAGAAGACGCCACCTCTTCAAAACAAACCACTGCTGTGCAAGCAGCTACAAACGAGATCTCTGCAGCAAAAAAAGTCTTAGAGGAAACCACTTCTACTGCAAAAAAAATCTCAAAAGAAGCCTCTACAAAGAAAGATGTAGATGGGACCGTTTCAAAAACAGGCTCAGAAGAAACATCTGGGAAAAGGTTGTTGAAAGTGACCAAAAGAGCATTTAAAGACACTCCTGCAAGGAGAAATATAGGCGAAACTTCTTCTAAAAGTGGCGAAAAAGAGACCTCTTCAAATAAATACTTAGAAGAGAACCCTTTAAAAAAAGACGATGACGCCACATCTTCAAAAATAACCGCTGCTGCACGCCAGAGCTCAGCAAAACTAGTTCTAGGCGAAACCACTTCCAAAATAGGCGAAGACGATATGGTTTCAAAAAAAGGAGTAGACGAGACCAGTGCAAAAGGAGCCGCAGCCCAAATGTCTGCAAGAGTAACTAGAGAGTCAAGAAGATCCATAGAAGAGGTTTTCAGTTATGGAAAAAGTGTTTCAAAGCCTGGTAGTGTTGATAAGGATTCCAAAGGGGTGTACGATAAACGTTTAGTAAAGAACCCTCTGAATTCAGCAAAAGATAAAAATCATTCTACTAACAGTTCAAGTTCATCAAGAGAATACTCTTCCGATAAAAAGAGGAAGAGTTTCAGTACCGCTACAAAGCAAAGCCAATCTCACCAAGATGTAGCAAAGATCGACGATAAAACCAAAACTGATTGCTCTCCGAAAAACCCCTCAGTTTCCAACAAAACATCTCAGCTTGTGGAAAATCCTGCATCTAGGTCGAAAAAGAAGAAAAAGTCTGATGTAGAAAAAGATGAACGTAAAGATTCGGTTTCTAAGAAACGCGAAGAAAAATGCACAAAGCCTCCGAAAGAAATAAATAACGATACTCTCGTGGTAAATCCTTACAGAAGTAGCTCACAAAAAGAAACTGCAAATAACGCCGAGGATGTTCCGAATATTCATACCGATTCTGCTAAAGCTGAATCATGTGCTACTGAAAGAGCAAAGAAGAATGTTGATAAATCTATTTTGGATGAAGTTGCTATCAACAAACAAAGCACTAAAGACCTTCGATCGATGTCTAATTTGCTCGCTCATATTAAAGAAAAATCAGAAGGGAAACTTCTCGAAAGGACAACTAGTGGTGATAAAATTGGTACTTGTCATGCCAGTGGGAAGTCTGAGAAAGAGAAGGAAAACTTTGGTGGCAATGGTTTGGATGAAAGAAGTCAGAAATCAGAGGCTAACATAGTCAACTCTCTAACAGATCCAGCTAAAAAAACCGATCGCCAGAATAAGGATCTCGTAGATCCTCCCAAGTTGACTGAGCCAGAGCCATCAACGGGTATAATGAAAGAAAATGTAGGGGATACTGATGCCAACATCAGAAAGAGGCAAAAGAGAGATAAATCACCGATGGAAGTATCAGAGCTATTCAGAAAGCTTTTTAGCAATTCGGACGAAATTGTCAATTCTGAAAGAGATGACTCCAATCGAGACGTTAACAACCTTGAAGAATCATCTGGGAGGGCTGCTGAGGAAGATACCAAAAAGAAAAATTCTCAAGACGAGAAGAAATCGGAAACAATGGCTGTTAAAAAGGATTTGCAAAGTTCTGTTTCCACTAGCAAAGATGCAAAGCAAAATAAACATAAGAGGGTGGCGGTGAAACAGAATGAAAGCAAGATTATGACTTTCGAAGAGTTTCTTGGCAACTTTAAAAGTGCTAGTGAAAAAACTACTAAGGAATCAAAAAATAAAGACGCTGACGATGTAGGGCAGGCATCCAAAAAGACGCGAACTTGTGAACTGGAGAAAAGTTCTACTTTTAAAACTGTGAACAGTGCTTCGAAAGCTGCCGATTCTATAAAGAGGAAAATGAAGCAGAATCCCTCTGAATCGGCAAAGTCTTCCAAATTGAGGGTCCTCAGCCCAGAAAAAATAAACGCTCTTCAAAAACCGGTCATTTGCCCTAAAGCTAAGAAAAACGCCCCAGTCTGCTTGAAAAAGTCGTCAAAAACCCAACTATCTGAGAAGGAGGATACTAGTTGTGCTGAAGATAATTCTTTGAAAGGTGATTTTGAAACGCTAAAGGAAAATGTCTTGATGGAAACATTTGATAATTTGCAGCAAAGCATTGAGGTATATGACCTTACTACAGATGAAAACTGGGAAGAAATGGAGGAATCGGCTAACTCAGTTGGCGTTGAAAATAAAAGTAGTGGCCCAGAAAGTTCGATCGAGAACACGAAAAAGAAAAACGAAATTGAAGAGTCAAAATGTGGGACCCCACAAGACACCAACTGTGATGTCATTAAGACCAACACAGAGGAAGTTGAATCTCAAGAGGAACCTAGCGAAACTCCAGTTGAAGGAGACTTTCAGGAAAGTCTCGGCTTCAGAGCTTTCTCAACAGACGCCCAGCAACTCTGTAACCAGCTTCACGAGTTATTCGCAGATTCTCCAAATGAGGATTTTTTCGCGGATAAGCAGGAGCGACCAAAAAAAATTGAAGAAAATTCGACCTCGGAGGGTTCCGATGGCGAACAGTACTGTGATACTTACTTGTCATCTGCAGATATTCTGAAGATGGTAGAGCAAGGATGATTTATTTGGTATTAGTTATCTGTGAGTTTATCTAATATAAGGTTATTTAGCTAAGAAAAAAAAGGAAAACGTCAAAGAATGTAAACTTTCTCGGCCAGAGATAACTGTGCGAAAGCTACTTTCCGGATTTTTTGTCCGTGGTCTGAAAGTTTTTTGCCTGACGTTTCGTAAACTACTGCGGTAGACATCAAAGGCAATGTGATAACAGTCGCAGTGCCCTTGTTGGAGCACGAGTTGTGAGTTGGTGGGCGAGGCTTGTTTGCTCTTGATTGGATAACCTGACCTTGTTTGTGCACCTGTAAGGACAGGTAGCCAGATTTTATTGATGTTCATTGCCTCTTCTGTTGCTATCGAAATTATACCTATGTTTTTTAATTTCTATCGCCTCTTTATATACTCCTGGATAGTAATTTTTAATTTTATCGAGTATTGCTGTATTGAGAGACGTAACCCATACTTCTTTTCATGGTTCCAGTATAGACCGACTCATAGCTACAAGGAATTCGATACATCCCCGTGTTTCTAAAGGTTCTCCGGGGTCTGGTCTGTAACATTTTCAACATAGGAAAGTTTTTTCTTTGAGGGCATTTTTCATTTGAATGAGTTTCTCAGGAAGACTCTCAGGTTCACAAATATATCTCGTGCGCTCCCAACCAATGTTTTAATTACCCCTCTCTTTTGTTATGGCTGGTGGTCTGAACAAACACTCTAACCAACAGCCACAACAAAAACTATCGGACAATGTCTAAGGTCTGCTAAACAGCACCCGGGATATACCGGATACCTTGTAGTTGTAGGTCGGTCTACATCGGAACCACAAAAAGCTGTAGCCAAACATGCTTACGACAAAAAAGGCACTCATATTATCTGATTGGAAGATACATTAATACACGATAAAACTCAAAATAACTATCCAAGAAGAATATATATAGAGACGTTACCACATCGCCTTTGATGTCTACCGCAGTAGTAGACGAAATGTCAGGCATAGTAAAAACCTTGAGACTACGACCAAAAAACCAGGAAAATAGATTTCGCACAAAAAGCATTTTTAGTACTATCCGTTTTGATAATTTATTGTTTATATCTAGTCCCAAAACAAGGTTATTTTCGTTTGTAAATGTATAAGGAAACAAACATCACCATTTTTTTTACTAACCACAAAAGCAGTTAATACATTTTTTTTACCGAATATCATTCGTTTTTATTTATTTTTTATGGAAATCGATCACATGATAACACAAAAAAATGCAATTTGAACTCGGAAATCCTAAAAACGAAATCTATCTTCATAACAATAACCTAACATTACAGTAAATATGGTTCAGCCAGCAAGTTTCACAATAATACTAGTATTTTTTGTTAGTCATTGTTTTAGGTTTATTAACAAAAAATATTTTTAACTTTTTAGTTCGATGTCCTTTAAAAGCGTGTTTTTAAACTATATTTATTTTTCTTTTTTTAGTTTCGTAGTTTCTTGTTTATTTCATCTAAACTTTGGGATTAATCACTCGTATATTGTTTAGAAACTTGACTATTGATATTTTCCGATTCCGGGGAGGGAGCCTGAAAATCAGCTACCAAGCCCAAGGCAGCAGGCGCGCCTGTGTTAATAAAAAAAGTCCTTTTTTCAAATGAAGAAATACATGTAAAGTGAGTTCGAATTATATCAAGGAGGTTACATACAGCGCCATCTGCCTACAAATAGATCAAGCAATAATCTCGATATATCAAGGAATTACGTACAGCGCCATCTGCCTGCGAATAGCTCAAGCAATAATTGATAGTTACGTACAGCGCCATCTGCCCGCAAACAGGTCAAGCAATAATTGATAGTTACGTACAGCGCCAACTGCCCGCGAATAGATCAAGAAATATCAATTAGGTTACATACAGCGCCATCTGCCCACAAATAGATCAAGCAATAATGTCGAGGAGTTACGTACAGCGCCATCTGTCCGCAAACAGGTCAAGCAATAATTGATAGTTACGTACAGCGCCATCTGCCCACGAATAGATCAAGTAGGTTACGTACAGCGCCATCTGCCCATAAATAGATCAAGCGATAATGTCGATATATCAAGGAGTTACGTACAGCGCCATCTGCCCGCAAACAGGTCAATCAATAATTGATAGTTACGTACAGCGCCATCTGCCCACAAATAGATCAAGCAATAATGTCGATATATCAAGGAGTTACTTCCAGCGCCATCTGCCCGCAAACAGGTCAATCAATAATTGATAGTTACGTACAGCGCCATCTGCCCGCGAATAGATCAAGAAATATCAATCAGGTTACGTACAGCGCCATCTGCCCACAAATAGATCAAGCAATAACGTCGAGGAGTTACGTACAGCGCCATCTGCCCGCGAATAGATCAAGCAATAATGTCGATAATTCTGTAAAATACAGATCCCGGGCTTGAGAGTTATAAACATACATACAGGTGAAGCTAATATAAACCGTGTAAAAAAATAAAAGTGAAAATTCGATAAAATTCCCTGGTAGTAGTGGCGCCACTTCACAGATGTGTTTTTTTCAATGTTTCTCAAAGACCTGATAAGTTGCTCACAGGATTGCATCAGATGCTTTTTCACTGCGTCTGAATTTCATTATCCAGACAATGTTATTAGTTGGTTAGTCTGTATACAAAGGTTTCACAGTAGGCGCCATCTAGTGGGTAGAAGCCGAAATTCTGAAATTACTTTTTGTCTGTAGGTTTTACAACATTAACAATCAGACTAGAGTAACCTTCTTAGTAACACGATCTTTGATTGAATTGTGATAATGTTGCAAAATAGACTCTGTACAATGAAGTAGTATTTTAAAAATAGTTTACCACTAACAAAAAAACAAAACACCAAGCTTTGCATTTTCAAAGAGCCCAGCAGCTTACGTTGGTCGAATGACTATGTTTTCTATTATCGACTGTGCAGGATGTGTCGTATTGTGGTTGAACTGAAGTAGACATACATATACAAAGATAATTTATTTTGATTGTTACAAAGTACTGAATATAAATTTAAAAACAAAGACTTGTTTTTCTAAAAGGAAAGTATAACAAAAACAAAATATATATCACAAAACGCTAGTGGCGAATCGGAGATTAAAATAACCTGTTTGTATTGTCAATAAATTTGGTAGGTATACATTAACGAGTATGAAAAAACTCAAAAAGTATCAAATAATGTCTAAGAAAAGAGTCAGAAAAGTTCTCATCTGGTCTCAACAACATAATAAATGTCTCTGATACAATTCTACAAGAAGATCTAAAATAGCAAAGAACTGGAAAATTAAACTCAGAACAGGTGAATTCATTAGCTGATTTATGTCTTTTTTCTTAGTAAACACTTCATCATAGACGATTTTACTTGTAATTTTATTTGTCAGATGCTCTAGCAAATATCTCATCATTTTTCCCCCGAGTTTTACGTTGACGCAAACGCCATCTTACGGCAATGATCTACTAGAATAGACCTGTGGAGTGAGGATTATTGAGACCATTAAATTTGACTCAAGATTGAGATATACAGTTGAGATTACGAAAGAATAGACATAAGTCATCAATAAAATATGCGATAAAACATATTTTTATATATCATGTTTTTTTGTTACAAGTGGAAAACGACGACAGAATAATTAATATTTGAAAGAAGAAATCTTTTGAATCAACTTTATTGTGATATTTTCAATGGAAAGTTTACAAAACCGCAACAAGTGTTTCACTATGAATTAGCTTCCTAAGGCGTGTTCATAATCATCGTAATCATTTATTGTAGAATTATAACTTTGTATTGTGAATATTAGGATTATTCCTATTCAATAAAGACTACTCACTTACTTATACTGACTGATCTCTACTCAAATAGTGCTTTTTATAATATAACGAATAATAAGCCAAAAAAGGGTTTGCAACTGTGGAAACTATTTCAATGTTCTTTTATTCTTTAGGAAAAGGTTCTTCCCGTTTGACCAATATCAAGTGTTGGACAAGAATCACAAGTCAAACCATATACTCCAGAAGTCTCTCTTTTTCAAATAGTAGTGCTTGTGTTTTGTCCAAAAAAAAACAAGTGATATGGCTTCACCAAAGTATGTCAATAACTTATGACGTCATTGAAAATCTACAATTCCACTAAAAAAATTGAAAGAAAAAAAAAGAAACACAATCAATTTATAAATCGTCATCATGTATCTGCCTTTTTCATAAATATCTGGAAAAGCGAGTTTACGAATTTTCATCAGTATCAAGCAATTTCATCGAAAGACTTGGAAAAAAAAGGCAGAGAAACAATTCATTTATGTATCGACCACTTTCACAAACAACCTCAAGAAGAATGGTGGGGAAGCAATCGATTTATTTATTTTCATAAAATATTGTTCCAACTTCATAAAAAATCTCGATAAGTGAATTCATAAATTTTCATCAGTATCAACGAGGAGAAAAATGTAAAAAAATAATAATTCATGTATCGGCCACTTTCATAAACAATCTTAAGGAGAAAAGTGGAAAAGCAGTCAATTTATAATTTTTTTATCAAGTATTGGACTTCATAAAAAATCTCGAGAAGTGAATTTATTAATTTTCATCAAATACCAACCAACTTCATAAAAAAATCCCAAAGAGAAAATTCATAACTTTTCAACAAGTATAAGTAAAAATTTCGAAGATGAAAGATTTGTTCATAAATTTTCAGCAAATACCTCGCCAATTTCAAGAATTTATAGAATTACTGATCCGAGTGGAAATTTTGATTCATGTGCCATGTCCAAAATCTGGTGCAGGTGTTTAGAGATACATAAATGACCAACTTACACCAGTAACTGATGGTAACAGTTACTGGTGCAACTGATTTAACAGTTACGGGTGTAACTGAAGTAACAGTGTTCAAGAAACACTACGTTTCAAGATTTTCACTAAACAGTTTTACAAAAACGCATTCCATCACAAATGATGTAACAGTTACTGGTGCAACTGATTTAACAGTTACGGGCGCGTAACTGATGTAACAGTGTTCAAGAAACACTACATTGTAAGATTTTCACTCGCATTCCATCACAAATGATGCAACTGATGAAGCTACAGTGTAACGCAACATGTTCTAAATTAATTGTATTGTGATAATTATATATTTATTGTCATGGATAGTGAAACTACATTTAAAACTATACCAATATATGTTTATCGATATGTGTCATTGTAGCCTTGTCAAATCTCAAATGTTATAATTGAAACTTGAGGACGAATATGGAAAATATTAGGTACAATAAACATTCAAGATATTTTTGAAACTGTTTTTGATATTTTTGTATTATTTTTCTTAATAATGACTTTGATTCCAAGAAAGATTTATGTTTATACAGGGAATAAAAAATATTATGAAACAACAAAAAAAATAATGAACACAATTTACTACAATTATTATTAAGTTTTTCTTGTACTTGAATTGGAATTTCAATATTTTTTGAGTTGCAGTTTGTATTTCACATTACAAATTTATTTAATTGCTTGAAAATTATGAAACATTCAACTTTTATTATTTTATTTATGTTCGAGATAATCACGTTATTGGCTGAAATTTATAATTAGTTTTTGAGATTACGATTCCTTCACAATTTTTGAAGCTTGTATTGTAAAACTTGTAATTGAATTATCTGAAAGTCTGCATTTACTGAAATTTTGATATTGAGAAATTATTTATTCTATAGTTTTTTTACGAACTCAGATTTTTGTATTGTTTATGCATATAAAAATATGTGGAAATGAATGGCAAAGAGACTTTCGACTAAAACAGGTCTATACCTTCCACATTTCCGAAACTCTACCAAAATTCCAATCTCCGAAACGCGTGCACCCGAACCTCTAAACTCAGTCAGAGTCTCTCTCGAGCTCCATATCTAAATCGCTGTCCAAATCCGATGCGAAGTGGTACATCACGTCGATGACATCGTCGTCATCGGATTCTTGTTCGTTTAACTCATCCGGCAACTGGAGAAACCTCTTTCTCTTCTCCTCCTCGACGGCGACCCTCGTCAGATCGTAGTGGATGTTCCTGTGCTTCTGCTTGGGGAGAATCAGCCGGGGCCAGTCGATCGGTTTGGTTTTCGAAAGTGTTATTCTGATCTCAGGACCGGGAGAGGTGTGCTGCATGCTGTCTACGGTTTCGTAAAGGACGAGTTTCAGGCAGTAAGTCTTTTCGTGTTTGTCGGTTCTGAAATGTGATTGCATAGAAAATCAATTGAGTTTGATAGAAAATGAATATAGTTTTAAAAATTAAAAAACACGGTTTTGAAGAACATCGAGCTAAAAATTTAAAAATAATTTAAAAAAAAGCTTAAAACAATAACGAACGAAAAATACTATACTAAAACCAATAATGATTGAGAGTAGAAGTAAGCCCAGTTGACAGCAAATCGGGGGCGTGCTCATTAATTTTTGAGAGGGTTAAGAATGAAAGAAAAATTCTTAGTACAATTAGTTAAAATATTCATACACATTTTTTATTTATTTCATTAAAACTTTGCAATATCGTAATTTACCTAATCGTTGTAGTCATTAGGTGGGCCTTATGAAAACGGAGTAATAATCGTGGTAATTATAGTAGGTACCAAA
>WOGO01005285.1:0-12549 GCA_015342085.1 Leptinotarsa defecta | reverse complement strand
TAACTAGGAGAAGGTTGGAATTTCCAAACATGCATAACTTGAAAATCCCATACTTTGAATTTCTGAGTTGTTTGAAAACTTCAAAAAAGTTCAATTTCTCCCGAGTTGAAGAACAGTCCAAAAATTTTGAAGTGACAATTTTACAAAATTCCCAACTTTTCGCTGTTTTTTCGACTTGAAAAAATTGGGAAATTTCGGGCCGTGAAGATAGAAAAAATAATAGTAGAAACAATAAGCACAATATTATTCAAGTGTTGTTTCCTTTCATTTGTATTGAATATTTATATACATGGTGGATATGGTGGAACACCAAGGACCTTGGTCCTTGTGCATACTAAGTAAGAAAATTAATATATTATAGTAGTAACTAATCACTCGGCTTTCATTCTTTCGAAAGTTAGTAAATTTTGCTGGTGGGGTTGGGAAAATTTGGATTCCCTCCCCCCCCCGGTATTTCTTTTCGCTACGGCCCTGGGTATTACTAATAATGCAATAGTGTCCTTAGAATGTGACAACATTAGATGATTTTGATGAGTCTTCATACATACGAAAACGCAGCCCTTTTACGTGTATATTTTTATTATTTATTTCTTGGAAATTACGATTTTGGAACTGAAAATTTCGACTTTAATCTGGAAATTACGAATTTTAACTCGAAATTTCGACTTTATTACGTTGAGTACTGAAATGATTAATAAAGATTGGTTGATAATCTCGAAATTACAACTATGAAACACAAAATTACGACATTAATCTCGACATGAAAATCGAAATTTGGATGTTTCAAGGTCATAATTTCGAGATTAAAGACGAAATTTCGAGTTTCAAAGTCGTAATTTCGAGTTCAAAGTCGTAATTTCGAGTTCAAAGTCGTATTTTCGGGATTAAAGTCGTAAGTTCGAGATTCAAGACAAAATTTCGAGTTTCAAATTCGAGATTAAAGTCGAAATTTTGAGTCTTAAAGTCATAGTTTCGAGATTGAAGACATTTCGAGTTTTGAAAGTCGTGAATTCGAGATTAAAGTCGTAATTTTGGGATTGAAGTCGAAATTTCGAGTTCAAAGTCGTTATTTGGAGTTCAAAGTCGTAATTCCGAGATTAAAGTCGTAATTCCGAGATTAAAGTCGAAATTTGCATGTTTCAAAGTCGTATTTTCGGGATCAAAGTCGAAATTTCGAGATTGAAGACAAAATTTCAAGTTTCAAAATCGTGAATTTGAGATTAAAGTCGTAATTTCGGGATTAAAGTCTTAATTTCGGGATTAAAGTCGAAATTTCAAGTTCAAAGTCGTAATTCAGAGTTCAAAGTAGTAATTCAGAGTTCAAAGTCGTAATTTGGAGTTCAAAGTCGTAATTTCGAGATTGAAGTCGAAATTTGCATGTTTCTAAGTTGTATTTTCGGGATTAAAGTCGTAATTTCGAGATTGAAGACAAAATTTCGAGTTTCAAAGTCGTGAAATCGAGATTAAAGTCAAAATTTGGAGTCTCAAAGTCGTAATTTCGAGATAAAAGACGAAATTTCGAGTTTTAAAGTCGTGAATTCGAGATTAAAATCGTAATTTCGATATTAAATCGAAAGTCGAAATTTGTATGTTTCAAGGTCGTAATTTCGAAATTAAAGTCGTAATTTCGAGATTGAAGACGAAATTTTGAGTCTTAAAGTCGTAATTTTGTGATTGAAGTTATAATTTCGAGAATAAAGACAAAATTTTGAGTTTCAAAGTCATGAATTCGATATTAAAGTCGCAATTTCGGGATGAAAGTCGAAATTTGCATGTTTCAAGGTCGTAATTTCCGGATTAAAGTCTGGATTTTGAGATTGAAGACGAAATTTCGAGTTTCAAAGTCGTGAATTCGAGATTAAAGTCGTAATTTCGAGATTAAAGACGAAATTTTGAGTTTCAAAGTCGTGAATTCGACATTAAAGTCGTAACTTCCGGACTAAAGTCGCAATTTCGAGTTAAAAGTCGCGATTTGGGAATTAAAGTCGAAATTTGCATGTTTCAAAGTCGTAATTTCGGGATTAAAGTCGTAATTTCGAGATCGAAGACGAAATTTCGAGTTTCAAAGTCGTGAATTCGAGATTAAAGTCGTGAATTCGTGATTAAAGTCGTAATTTCGAGATTAAAGACAAAATTTCGGGATTAGAGACGAAATTTCGAGTTTTAAAGTCGTAATTTCGAGATTAAAGACGAAATTTCGATTTCACAGTCGTAATTTAGAGATTACAGTTGAAATTTTGAGTTTCAAAGTCATAATTTTCAAGAAACGAATAATAAAAATATGTAACCCTTCTGCGCTTCCGTAGATAACAAAGATAAATTACTCACCTGAATATACAATCCTTTATATATGACATGGCCAAGTTCAGGTGGAAAACACCTTACCTCTTGCCTCTCATGTGAACCTACGACTTGGTAGGTACGTGTGGCAGATACTCGACGGAATAACAACAACAAATCCAGCTACTGCCGCGCAGAAAGCTGAAGTAAAACCATCAGGAACCTGTGCAACGTCTTCCATTAGGAAAACTCGTAACTTCCTACATATGAAAAGCAGAATGATAATAATCATTCAATTTTCTCACTATAAATTTCATTCAAGACGCGTTTCGCTACACGGTTGCTTCATCAGTTGGACTGATGAAGCTACCGTAAATTATTATCATAGATACTGTTATTAATTTTCAAAAAGTTATTTCTTATTCAGCTGTCAATGTCAAAGCTTGGCCTTGCAATTGAGGATTACTGAAATAATCCAATACTCATGAATATTGGGGTTTGGTGGTATAGAGGTGGGTTTGAGAAAATTAAAATTCCAAATAAAAACATCTATATATTTTGAAAAAATGTAAAAGTATAACACTTATTCTATTACAAATCATGTCAAATCTAACGGCAGATACCGACTTGAAAAATAAAATGCATTTTGTTAATCTAAAAAAAAAAGATGAACTAAATTTCTGCAACAGTATGATTCTGGAGAATTTTTTTTTTCAAATAACGAATCAACAGCACCATAATGAACAGAAAATATTTTCAACAAAGACATCATATCAACCTGTTTTGTAACAAAATTTAATAGATATGGTCACAGACTAGTAAATGCTGGAAAATTATGTCTTTGTCAATCGGTGAAACTCTTTATGATCTCAAAATAGCAAAACTTTTTTCTTTGAAAAGTCTTCAAATTATTATTTTCATTCTACGTGCTGATTCCGACTTTAAATTTCTTGAACAGCTCGGGAATTAAAAACGGCTCCATATTTATTGAAAAACTTAAATGTTTTCAATTTTGGAACAATGTATTATTTGTCAGGAGCAAATAATGGAATTTTCAGACAGGAGACAATCCAAATACCAATTTTCAGTAAGGTTATTTCTCATCTTATATTTACTTCACATAAACAAAAATTTCTTTTCAATATATCCGTTTTCCCCAGACACTGAATACATTTCCAAAACAGGCACTGCTCCTAAATACCAGAAATGTCGCAACACGCATTTCACCAACCAAGTTATGGAATGCCTTGCCTGAAGGGTTTTTACTAGTCTTGAAATTCTATCTCTTGTCTTGCCACCACTTCAGCTGTAGAGGTATTCAATTAACACAAATAGTAATGGTTTATTCGACAGCAGAGTAGTTTTTATTGGTCTTAAATTTTCTCTAAGGCTGCATTAGTGTTCAAGTTATTTCCTTGAACTAGCATATTGGTTGCAGGTGTGGGATATCTTATATCTTTCAGTCTAGTCATCAAAAATGGTTTATCATCCAGTCAATGCTAGCCTCAAATTCTCACACAGTTGAAATCTCAACACAAGTTGAAGGATTGTTCCAGTAGCGGGACAGTAGCCGGTTGGGTTGGCGCACTTTAAAAAGTAAGACCTAGTTAATCCGTTGCTCGCACAACTTCTGAAGATCGTCATTCGGAAGGGGACGACAGTTGGTTAACGGTGTTGGTTGGTGTTGTTTACCACACTGTGTTATCTTATTGAACTATTTATACAAATGACGAGATGATTTCTTTGTTACGTTATCATGTTTGAAATATTTTCTGTCCTACTATCAAGCCGAAAAACTCGGTACCCACCAAGTTGACATATTGTTAGCTCATGACCGAAAACAAAAATCACATCAGGTCTTGTTAAGAATAAGGTTCTGATGCTGAGATCGTCCAGGATTGCTCCAATTCAAGCTCTGTTACTTGAGCGAGAATATTCATTTTGGCCAAGTCGATGGAATGTTGCGGTAATCTCTTCAGCCTGGCGGCTATATTTTGCATAAATTTGTCGATGTCTTCATTCGTTTCGTCCTGATCTTCTACGACAACCGTCGTGACGACCAGTCTATCGTCTTGGGCGTCGTGGGAAATGTTCGGTCTGTCGGTGCTTTTTTCTTCCGTTTCGGAAAAGACGTCGTCTTCGTCGTCGTTTTGGTCTGGTTCCGTTGTTCCGGAGCTGAAAAAAAAAATTGAAAAGTATAAATAACAAGCTATATTTTTTTCCATGAGTAAATTGGAATTCATGATTCTTAAGTGACCTTCAAGCAGCATCCCGTTCCCCTTTTTATTTGTTATTTTCATACTCAATTTTTCATTAGCATTGAGATCTAATCGATTTTTTCCTGTGATAGCTGATTAACAGAAAACAGATTTTTTTTCAAACAGATATCTAATATAGAGAGCAGAATAAATAATAATAATTATGTACATTTTCAGAATTTGTCAATATATTCTAATCATGGTTTACATATTAATCCAAACAAAACTGTTACAATTTGGGTCTTTCTGTTATCCCTAATAGCTGTCATCCCCAACCTTCAAAAATCTAAACTTGGTGAGCTAAAGGATTAACTCACTCTTATCTATTCATTTCCGATTCTCCAAGGCAGATGTCTCAATCAGAAAATATGTATGTAAAATAAGTGAAAATTATACTGATATTTTTCAAATATCAGTTTCACTTTCCTTTCAAATATGCACATTTTTACTTCTCATACTCTGTGGGGCCTCAACAAACTTATATTTTTGTTGTAGTAAGACAACTTTACTTTGGGATAAAGTCTTTCGCCTTCTACTTCTCCATCTTGATAAAAAAATGTGGGAATCTTCCAAAGAAAGGAAGGTAGCAATAATTTAAAAAAATCGACTCCATAGAATAATTCTTTTGAAACAAATACTTTTATATGAACGCTGAATTATACAAAAATACTTTTCTTTATTCCGTTTGTAGTAGAAGGCCAAAAGCTTTCTTTCCCAAAAATTAATCTTCCCTAAAAATATATCCTTTCAGTTTAAACTTTACTTTGTTTTGGTAGTGTTGTGAAAAATTCACGACTACAATTTCATGATTTCATATACTCCTTCCGTATCAAACATCCAACTATTGCATAATCTTTTTTGAAACTGTAGCTGGTATAGAAAGATTCATTTTTATTTTGCACCTTCAGGCCAAAATCTCGAACTGTCAAAATAATTTGGCCAGATTTTACAAGTTTTATTCAACTCTTTACACTTCTTATTGAAATCTTTCCTACAATATCATAGTATGGTGCCTGGTTAGACCAGGCAACATACATCACAAGTGAAAAATGAGAAATGAAACTTTCTATGTTTTTTTGCCACTTTTATTTATTTAGTAATCTGGAAAAACTTGCAGCACCACATCATCTGAAGATCTTGATCTGCCATGTCCTCTCTCTCTCATAAAACAAAATGTGAGGTGTCTCCAGAGGCCCCCTATCGTCAAACTTAAACCAGTCCCTTTCGTCTTTGACCAAGGGGTAATAATGACCAGATTCAATGCCAGAACCGCAGTGAACAATGACTGTATGAAGATTATAATAGTGGTCTGCTATTTCGAACCTTCGTAAGAGTTTGGTGCTTTTATTTATAAATAACATTACTGCAGTTTCGTCCTGTAAGGGCAATTTCATACTAATATAATAAACAATACAATACAAACAATATAAAAAACATAGAAAGTTTTACTTCTTTTTTCATGATGCTTTCCTACCATATAGTTATAGCAACATACATCAATTTTTAACATTGGTCGGTCAAAAATGTCTGATATTTGCTACCAACTACCCTGATTCTTGTGAGACTATTTATATGGAAAATGCATGCATGCAATTAGCATAGATTTTAAGTGAATACTGAATTGAGCATGTAACTGAATGTTTTTATTCCACAGATGAATTCAAAGAGTATTTATCTCGATGAGAGATTTTCACAATTTTGAACCAACTTTGAATTTGTATTTGTTTTATTCAAAATCATTATTTTATATATATTATTTATCACTGTTGAAAACTTGCTTTTTCTGTATTACATACTGGCTCAAGAGATTGATTAACATAATTATTATCATAAGTATTATGAGCAGCTTGTAGGATATTCAAAAATCTATACCCAGTCATGTAAGCAAGTCATTAAAAAAATTTTTTGCTACAATGAATACTACAATTAGATACTTATATATTAATTAAAAACGTATACTTTAGAAAGTATACCAATAAAGTCTAGATTTTTTTAATATTGATAAATAACGTTTAATGTCAACAGTATTGGTACAGTCAGTATTCACATTGAATTCTGAATAGGTTGATGAGCCTTCTGACAACATGAACTCCGTCCCAGGTTCCGTTGTCACCTCCAAAGATTAATATTATTTTTGTTCAAATTTCCCTGTATCTTAACTCTGATTGGAGACATAGGTACAGACCTTGTTCCAATTTTCTTCGATCTCCTTGGATTTTTTATATTTACTTGTATGCCAATTTCCCTTTGTGATGCGTTGGGTTCTTCTCGCAGAGTGGGTGGAAGATAAATGTTTGCAGCAGTTCCCATAAAATGAAATGGAGTTGATGGAGAACTATTCTCACAATCAGTTTTGTCAGCAACCTCTACCATTTCAACTTTCTCTTTTTTTGGAACGAGAATTAACTCTGATGAATTGGAGTCTTTAATATTTTCATTAGAGGTAAGATTAAGATGTGGCAAACAATTTTTTTTCATACGTAATCTCATTTTGACCATTTTATGTTCCAACCAGTTCTCAGAATCTTTCTCCATCTGAAAAACGTAAATTTGTAATTTGGATAATAATCATCATCATCAATGAAATTTATCAACATTACAGCAAATCTTCTGAGAAAAATCAACAATATATTGAATGAGTCTGGTACCTATTAAATTTAGCTTTCATTCGGAAATGTTTTTAAGTACACATTTATATCATCTTCACTTCGAAACATACTTTACTTTTACAACTTACATTAAAATGATCTTCACAGCAAAATACATCAGGTGTTCTTGTAGAAGGAATATTCGTCCTTTTGACTGCAGCACACCATTTCTTTCTCACCTCCATTATTTTTGGAACTCTTATGAATATTTTATGTAAATCCAAACTTGTATTGGGGCATTTTGGAACGAAACATTTTTTCACGTACATGGCTTTGACAGCCTATACGCATATAGAAAACTAAAATAATATAATTATCTATTAAATGGTGATTTCTGCAATTCTGATGAAATTCTCAGAAGGGCATAACAAGTATATAAAATGAATACTCCCATTTAAAATTGTGAACTCATAAAATGGGAATGTATTTTAAAAAATACATTTTGAAGGTTAGAAAACATCTACAGCCAAATTTTAATTACTAGTACACTTTTTCTGTACATTTAAACACAAATTATCCAGAATTATATGTTGATTTGTTGTAGATGTTTTCTAACCTTCAAAATTTAGTTTGCAGAGATCATTATATTTTAAAACTTTACCAATACATTTTAGGAAAATAACATTTAAAAACTTACCTTCACATTTCAAGATATGTAAGTGTAAATAACTACCATTTTAACAGAAATAGCTAGCTTTCAGGTTTTGACACTAAATCATAGAAGAATAAATAAACAATAAACAAATGATACGTCACAGCAAAAAGTAAAAATCATAAAAGCGCCACGAATACAGATAGAACTTACATCTAGTCAACTGAAATCTCATTGCTGTCAGACTTTCAGATGGCAGCATGAACAATACAATACATGCTCTGCACTGAATCCTAAACAGTGGCGTCGAAAATTGCATAGCCGTATCCTACGGATGGGATTTCATAAAAATAAAGTAACGTATTCTGTATAATGATAAATAAATAATGAGGAATATTGAAGAGAAACTCATCTCCACTACCAAAATTTATCATTTTATATAAATATAACAAATTTTAAATGTCAAAACTAACAAAATTGACTATACCACCGGTTATAATATCTTAAACACCATTCACAAACAAACTTGACTGTTGTAGTGACTGTGTCACCATTAATTTCGGCAACATATGGATTTTTTTATATTAATAGACCCATACTAAATTGTAATTTGTGGCTTGTAGACCAAACATAACACAAACACTTTTCATTATTAGTCAGTACCTATAAAAATGGACAGTTCTCACTATTAGTCAGTACCTATAAAAATGGACAATTCTCCACAGAATCCACATTTTAAGAAATCGTTTCTTTGCAATTTTATAACCACATACCAAATTTCATTGATCAAGGACGAAACTATTTCAGCCATTTATGATAAATGAGGCATACCTACATTTAGAAAAATATCAATATATTCCATTCATATTTACTTCTTTGTGAGCAACGTCATGTGGATTATTATGACAATTTTTATTATTTGGAGCATAACCATTGCAAAACCTAAATTGTTTTAAGATTTTTTAAAAGAAATAGCAAAATTTCAATCTTTTATTTAGTGAAAACAACTGTAAACTGAAAACAATTCAAATGAAATAATCAGTCGTAAATTTTGAGTACATTTTTTCCATATATTTTCGAGACTATTTTTAGAAATAACCCAAGGAAAAAATATCGCTTAAAGCTCAATAATATTACTTGTTTTTCAAGAAGATAAATAGGTGGGCCGTGGCAAACAAAATATTATATCTCTTGTATTGTTAAAACCACTGAGTTATTACAAATGTTCTTGTTTTACAACTCAATGCATTTACATTATATTCAAAATTATTTTTAGTTACTGTGTACAAAAGTTTACTATAATCATGAGTTTTGAGATACACGCTTTCTGAATTAGAAATTGAAAATAACATTCATTCATTCATTTGGTAAATATTCTATAGATAGAGATACTTTTATTTTGAAAAATGCCACTCCCGGAAACCAGGTTCAAGATGTCACTTACCTTCCGTTTATCTGAGTATGGTTTCTTATCTTTTCGAGGAATGATAGGGGTTCGTAGAAGGTCCACTGCATATGACGGTTTCCGTTTTTTAAATGCCCCCTCATATAATGGTCCCTTAAATTTCTCCACTTCATCCGGCATTCTTTTACTGAAAAATCCGTGAGTGTTTTATGTATTTTTTGATAAAAATTATGTTTATGAATGTAAACACTAAAAATTTGTTAACTGATTTTCCGATTCTGTAAAGAAAACTGTGCATGAAAATTCTGATACATAATTATCGCACTAGCATACTGAACATCTTTTGGATTTATTGGTCATTGTGAAAAGTTGGCACGATATATGTTACAACGCATGTTCTTTATGGTAGTAATACATTTCGATATCAATTCTGACGCCCGAATTCTGAAACCAGATGTCGATCACTTCGTGATTCCCCCATATAATTTGTTCACACCGGTAACAACGCCGGAGCCAACCGGAATATACTTGGACAAGAACGCGCTTATGTGTTTATTCGTGCGTTTATGTGGGACAAATAATAATATCGGAATGGTATTGGATACAACCTGTAAAGTCGTCAGGAGTTCGGATCCCCTTCTCTGCATGGTCCGTGACCATGAGAGCAGGAATTGGAGCATTTCTCTTTAAGGCAGATGCTCGAGCAGCTGATGAACTCGGTTTAGTTTTCGATACTGAACGAGGTGACCACAACTCTGTCACCGAGTTGGAACCCATTCAGCAAAAAGCTCATATGAAAGCCGCAGACATCAACTCACTTCTACGGAAACACAAAGATAAGCCATGCATTGGATATTCATCCATACCATTGGGAACCTTGTCTTATCACAGCGCCTGACTTTCGCTTTTCTCATGTCGAGTGGGCTGAAGTCGTAAATTGAGGGGTTATTATGGCTTGCTAGGAGGGTGTCTTCAATAGCTTAGTCTACCGCAGTCGCGTGATGAGTATACAGGTTCCTGATACAAGGTGCAGGGCCTGCCATGAGGCTTCCAAAACCTTAGTGCACTTGCTATCAGCATGTACAGCATTTGCGGTCCTGACCTATAGCCATTGACATAACGTGGCCCCAAGAGTGCTATATTACCATCTACGGCACTCGTATAATATTAAGGAGACACCGGTGTTGCCTTACGCTCGACGGGATATTGAATCCGTTGTGGGAAATGAGAAGTGCCGAATTTATTGGAACTATCCGTTTTCCACCCTCAGGCTCATAGACCTGATGTAGTCCTTCTCGGCCACCAAAGCAAGATGATATTTGTCATGTTTTCAGCCCCTGGCGAGACGAATGTCGTTCGAAAAGAGGAGGAGAAACGGATAAAATATTGAGTTCTTCTCTTTTAACTCCGCAGAATCTATCCCGATCACTCTGTCGAGATGGTTGTTCTGATTATTGGAGCCTTTGATGGAATGATGCTTTCTCTACTCTCGAATCTTAAAATCATACCGGCTACTAAAGGTAGAAATCTTAGCCGGACAAATGCAGAAGGCTGTCATTGTTGGCTCAATGCGTTTGCTCGTGGCACATGATTGTCGGACCCAATGATCACTTAGCCCACGGTGTGTGGAGTGGTCATTGGTCGATAATGCTGGCTCGCTCTTCAAAGTCTTTAATAGAAAGAATAAACTAAGTTTCCTCTTGAAGATGATCACTTGGTGATCAAAATACGTGTCGAGGTGTTAAAATAACGGTTTGGTGTTGGGATAAAGCTCCAGTGATATTCAAGTGGAAAGGAGATTTTAATATCAATTGGAATGACAAGACACTCGGAACTGGCACATTGATCAAAAACTCAGCTTTCACAGATTGTTCAATTTGTCACTATAGTTCATGAAGATTTCAATATCAAATCATGCTCTTGTGATCCTTCATCACCCTTCATTTCATAAGTACAGTAACAATTCAGTAAAAATTATTATGTCCACCTCGAATTTCCATGAGAGATTTGGTTAACAAGTTATTTGCTCTCAAGCAAAATGTATTATGCATATTTTTGAAATATCTTACCTGGAATCTCATTCATCCGATTCATTATACTTTGATATCTTACCTATTTATATTGTGATCAATTTTATTATATGAAGAAAACATAATGATGGTTCCAAATCCTACGTTTAAAGAGAAGAAACATTGTGTAACAGCTGCGTACCATACCTAAAACAAAAAAAATTTTGAAATGTATATGACATCGACGACAAGGCAATAGTAATATTCAGTATACATCCATACATATTTTTAGTAGAGATCAATTTTTGCTAAAGAAAGATTTTGGCTTTTCACTTCTCCATCTCTATTCAGAAAAAAGTTGGGAGTCATCCTAAGAAAGGAAGGAAGCAACTAATTTCAAAATGATAAACTCTTCACAAAGATTTATAATTCAATGTTCAAATGAAGGTTGTTGTTTTAAACGTGTTTATTCTTGTATGTAATTCAATATTTGTATGAATGTAGTTGTTCCGAAAGAGTTTCTCCTTCAGGTTAGTGTCTGAATGATACTACTTCGCATGATCTACACACCTTTGTGAAATTAATTGCTTCCTTTCTTCTTTTGAAAGATTTTCACATTTTTCAATGAAAAGATGGAGGAATAGAAAGCCAAAATCTTTCTCTTCGAAAATCTCCTTATCATAAAAACCTCCCTTTCATAAAAAGAAATTTCATTGTAGCATCCCTTGTTAAGATACAGCCCCTCAAAAAGGTTACATAAAATTTGTATAAAAATTTTTTTCACAAGCACTAAAAAAGTAACAATATTGAAATTGACCTGACATCTTGTACTACCAAAAAGACACTTAGCCAGAAATTTATTTGGTTTACCCCATGGTTGTGAGGGGTGGAAAACACAAACCCTAAAATTTATTTCCAATGTAACTTTTTGTCTTATCATTTGTTTACCATTTAAAAATTCATTTCTGATAGCCTGTTTCAGTCTAGACAAAAAATGTTTTCCGGGTTTTTAGCCCAAAATAAACCACTTTGCAGCAAAAAATACGAAACTAAAATATCGGCGGAATCGCAGGAAACCTTGAGTTATTTTAGTGCTAGCAACATTTTTAATTATTAAAGTGCTGGGACTCATTTAAGAAAATTTTATGTTGTGATCAATACAGTTACTGTTTGTAAATATATTTTCCGCCGCTAATAAGCAAAAGGTTGATGCGGTTATTTTCAAATAAAAAAATCTATCTAATAGGTCGCTATTAGCGATAGTGATAATTAAATTGGTATGATGCTATCAGTTTGTGAATTTTCGAAATTGAATTAATACTAATTGTGTGTTATTCATCTGTGCTTAATTTGTTAC
>WOGO01005284.1:0-12550 GCA_015342085.1 Leptinotarsa defecta | reverse complement strand
GCTAATAATGGTTTTGCAAGTGTAAATCGGCAGTTTCTCAATAAAATATTTGGTATTCCATCTGGACCAGTACCTTTATTAATGTCTAATTCTCCTAGCTTGGTTAGAATCGTTCCCAGACTAATAGTGCAGTTACTTATGTGGAGGGTATTATCGTAACTAATTTCTGATACATTAGGTTTATAAATAGATTGAAATTTTATAGCAAAATTATTTACAATATTACCATTTTCAAAATACTGATCACCCAAATACATATTTTCGGGCAGATTATTAATAAAATTCCAAAACTGTTTAAGGTTTCCTGTTGTATTTATATTGTATTCAGTGATTCGTACAAAATTATCATAATTGTGTTCACTTGGTTCATTGCATTGTCTTCTAAGGTTGAAAAATATCAAATAATCATCCCAATTTTGACTTTTTTTAAACGGCTCATGTGCTATTTTCTTTTCTTTTGTTAAGTATATTAAGTCTCTTGAAAACCAATGAGGGAACTTTGATTTTCTAAATCGCACAACGGGAATAAAATTGTGCATACCGTAAAACAGCACCTTGTAAAAATTATCAACTGCCTTATCTATGTCATATTTCGTCCCAGTTTATTTCGCCCAAGTAATAATTTGGACCGATATAGTCGCCTTTTTTAAAATTGTATCTAAAACTATTAAAAATTTATTCTGCATGGACATTTTCAAAATTGACAACTATTATTCAGAGCTGGGTGCTATGCATCACAAGGTAATAATAGTACATCCATCCAGTATTAATTTGAAATCATATTCATTTTAAAAAGTGTACATTTCAATATCTACAGAAAGAATTGCCAAATAAATTTGATACCTGAGATTATTTTATATCATTAAATTCAATTTGATATGAATCCACAAATTGGGTAAGACTCTAAGTTTTGAGTTTTTTTGCAGTTGAAATATCAAATAACCTATCAAAAATTACTGTTTTGGGTAACCGCACTTAACGATTCCTGGGATATTGAGAGACAAAGATAAATACATTTGTTGTTGTAAGAAAATTTCTGATTGACAAACGTTATTCAGCTATGGTAACAATATAAATTTAATTACTAAAATATCTATATAAAATAGAGTATGTCACTTACATTGTAGTAAAACGAATAGGTAATATGCAAATTTAAACTTTCCTTAAACATATAGATCACAAAAAAATATTATAATTATATCCTACAATTCATGAAATGGGTGGTTATTTTAAAACTCATTGAAATCATAATACGCTTTGTCAATCAGAATATCTCTTAATTTCTTCCTGAATTAATTAAGAAATAACTCTCCAGGCTTTTGAAAATTTTATTGTACGTAACATTCTGATTTTTTTTAGGGATTTATGGCAGAGAGTGTGACTGGTGGTCTGTGGGCATTTTTGTTTATGAAATGTTGGTAGGAGAAACTCCTTTTTATGCCGACAGTTTATTAGGGACTTACAACAAAATAATGTACCATGAAAACAATCTGTCATTCCCCGAAGAAGTGGAAATATCCAATGAAGCAAAAACGCTCATACAGGGTCTATTATGTGATAGAAATAAACGCTTAGGCAGAAATAGTGTAGATGAAATAAAGTCGCACCCTTTTTTTATAAACAATGAACAGTGGACGTTTGAAAATTTGCGTGACATGGCGCCTCCTGTAGTGCCGGAACTTACGAGCGATGATGACACAAGCAACTTTGACGATTATGAAAAAGATGAAACTCCTGAGGAGACTTTTCCAGTGCCTAATACTTTTGTTGGTAACCATTTACCTTTTATAGGATTCACGTACAATTCCGACTACCAATTACTATCTTCGGATAGGGTGGATGGCAAGCAGAATATGCAGGCCGACAGCAAAAACTCTAATGCTCAAATTGTAAAATTAGAACTGCTATTAGAGCAGGAAAAACTTAATGTAGAAACACTAGAAGAAAAACAACGACAATTACTGGTTCAGCTAGAAGCCATTGCTCAACGAGAAAGTGATGTCAGGGAAGAAGTTACAAGGTATGAAAAGGATTTGACGATTCTCAGACACAATTACAAGGAAGTTCAGAGGAAGGCTGAATATGAAAGCGATTTGCGGAAAAATACGGAAAAGTATTTGGCTGAATTAAAAAAGAGATTTGAAGAGGAACAGACTAAAAGAACGAGGGAAATGAATAATAATCAACAGCACAATGATAAAATCCAATTACTAGAGAAGCAGGTATGTTTTGTAATTTGGAAGATCTGAATTTAGATAACCTGTCTGATTCCTGAGAAAAATACTTATTAATACAAGTGTCTGAAACTAATATTAGATATTTTTTATGATTTTGGTTCATTATTGGAGTTATACTCAATAGAAAAAAAATTCTTTTCAATTCTTCTTCATTCCCCAACTGTCATTTTTCATTTAACCTTCAGCTCAAAAATGTATATGAATAAATATTTTTCGAGTAGGTTTGTTTCTAATGTATTTTAAGTATTAGATAGATTTATTACTCACTTTACACATTAACATGTATTTGTAGCATTACAGGGTAGTAGCACTATTTTGTGGAACATAAAGATTTTTTGTTTACTGAGAATGATTGCTACCCTTGAAGAATTTTTCCATATTTCACTTCATAATTGAGTAGTTGCGATTGAAAAAGTGAATCTTTAGTGTGCACAAGCTAGTTAGGTGCTTCAGCTAACGAATTACAAAGGTTATGCTGGATAGTCTTCTATTGAGTAGGTCAATGTGTTAGTGCCAGGTCAGTTTGTCGTCAATAATGATACTCGAGAGTTCAATAGTTTGTTCCTCTAGATAATTTGAGTTGGTACAAATTGTTATTCTTTGTGATCTTTTTTCAAACTCTGTTGTATTCCTTTCAATCATTTCGGTTAGTTTTAGTGACTCTATAGTATCATAGTATCATATTTGAGAAATCATTCTCAAGTGACAGTAATAAATAATAGCAAATCTGACTGTAAGAGTGCTGAGTTAGGAGTGCCCCAGGGGTCTATGTTGGGACCAACTCTTTTTATAATATTTTCAAATGGCATCTACGATACCTGTACCACACCAAATAGAATGATACTCTTAGCCCATAAAACCTTGGGAAGTCTGGTAAACTTGGGTAATTATGCATGTGATGAATTCAGTAAATACTGCAATATAAAGAAAACTATGTTTATCAATTTTTTACCTAAGAACGGTACTTCGAATCCAGATCTATTGAACAACATCAATATGTGTGGTGAAACTCTGGAATACTGCCAGGTAGCTAGATTTTTAGGAATACTCCTGGATCAAAAGCTAACATGGGAGGCACATATCGACAGTTTATGTGTAAAGGTTGGCAGTGCAAACTATGCAATTCGGAATCTGCGAGACACTGTCTCTACAGAAGTTATAAAACTCATGTATCATGGACTGGTACAATCAAGAATACAGTATGGATTGATCTTCTAGGGTAACTCTGCATATACTGACCGCATTTTTAAGGTTCAGAAAAGAGTCATTCACTGTATGGACAAGTCCATCACATAATAATTCCAGTTCCATCACATAATAATTCCCTTTTCATATGTTGGACTTTATATTGACCAATTCTTGGTTATTTTTTCCATTTCCTTATTCATATTTTCTACTAAAAGTATATCAAATATCATTAGAACATGGATTCTAATTCAACTCCAGACTTTGCAAAGCTTCAATTACTATATAATTGGTGAAAAATAAAGTTGGTGATGGTTCATATTATTATGCATGTACGAGGTCCATACGTTTTTTGCATTGATCGAAGCAGTTCTGGAAGTCTTCTTTAGTGAGGGCCTTTAGGAGCTCTGCCGTTTTTTGCTTTACCCCCTTCCATCGACTCAAATCGGGTCTCTTTCAAAGCAGATTTTTACCTTCGGATACCGAAAAAAGTCGCACGGTGCAAAATCTGGCAAGTACGGCGCGTGTTCAAGCACTGGAGTGCGTTTATCGGCCAAATACTGGTTCACAGATAGCACATTCGTTCGTTTCAAACAGCTACTGCCCAAATACTATAATAGTTACGGAAACGTGTTTTGGTTCGTGAATAGAGAAGATTTCCAGATACCCAACGGACTCCTCGTTTTTTTACCCACTCCTCTAGGGCGCCCTTTAGGCGCGCAGTCTCGTTATTCAAAAGCCGGACCTCGTATATATGTACTTTAAGTAAGCATGGACATTTTTTCTTATGAATGCATTGTCTATGGGATCGACAAAAAACTCAAACCTCCCTCATGTCCTCGGGACAATCTGTTGAAAAGCCAAACTTTGACATAGACTGTTAAATGATAATTCGCTTTTGGTCTTTGAAACTTATACTGTAAGGTATCTAGATGAAACCAGAATCCAAAATAAATAATTGGTTTGGTCTTACTAGGTAAAATATTCAGATATCTTTCTTCTTAACATCTATCTTATTTTCACTGAAACGAATGTCTTTATTAAAGTTTTGTTGTCGTGAGTACTTCCTGTTTTATGTTTTCATACTTTTGTTTAATTTATTATGAATGAACTTATGGAATATAATTCCCTGTATTGACTATCCTTTCTTCAACTGTGTCACATGTACATTATGTTTGTTTTTTAGGTGAATGAGATGCAAGAGAAACTGAAAGGTGAAACGGAAAATTGTCAGAAGTTGAGAAAACAAGCCAATGAACTGACAATAGCAAAATCAAATTCGGAGCATAGAGTGACTGAATACCAGTCATTGCTGCAGTCCCTACAAAGTCAACGAGATGCTCTCCAGTCAGAAGTAACCACCTTGCAGGATCAGTTGGCCCAAGAGAAGAAAGCAAGATCCCAGGTATGTTATTATGGTTGATCAGTCTAAAAGATGTCAAATATCTATATAGTAAACCCGATTCATCGTTTAAATAGATGTTTATTGAAAAATTTTCCATTTTTGTATTTTATACTGAGGATTACTTTTCACATTCATTTATTCCAAATTTCATTAATTGACATGTCCATTACTCTATAAAGGTGTTCTTTGTACATATAGCATTATCCACAAATAAAAAATAATGAAAACAAAATTTTTATAAAAAAAAAATTAATTCCTATGTACACAATAAAATATGTAAATATTATACTATATATTCTTCACATCACATTGTTTTATTAACTTAACATTTCAAAATTTTTTGTTCAACTTATTTCAAACTTACCAAGACATCAAAAGCCTGTGATAATATATTTTCCATGGTTGCTTTCATAAACTTATGGATTGCAAGCCCATGTTAATTTTTAGGTCATTTGATACCTCTTGAAAATATATTTTGTATGGTACTGAAGTAGAAAATGAGTTTCCGTCAATAGAAAGTGGTGCACATGGAGATCTTGGAGAAGTGAAAACGACTCTGGGGGAGGGGATGAATTTGTCAAAAATTCGTGTAAGGCTTCTATAAAGTTAGATATTAATTACGACTGGGATCTTTCCTAACCAAACTTCATACAAAAAAGTGGGTCAGGAAAATAACAAAAAAAAATACGGAAAAGCGACCTCTATATGCAAAGGTCATAAATTTTTGTGGCATTCAAAAATTTGTTTTTTATATCAACAAGGGTCGTTTATTTTGTCATGCCGGACAAATTAGTTGGTGCATAGGGTAGTAAATGTAAGGCTCTTTACCCTAGAGTTAAGTTGAAGGTCATTTATTCTTGTAGGGCATTGGTTCCAAATATTATTATATACCTTAACATTAGGATAATTTTTATTATAATAATGATCAGCTCTAAGAAAGGGTGAAATGTATAATTATTTGGCTATGGTTCTTTGAGTCCTTGCGCCAATTCGATTTTATAATTGTCAAGAGCAACTTTGTAAAAAAAATGTCAACTTATCACTTACTTTTTTTCAAGCATGGAAGAATAATGAAAATTGTACACTGTACATTTGCCTATTAGTAGGCAATTCATACTGGTAGTTATCACTTCTCGTGTGTTTTCGATGATCTTCGAAGGTCATTCGAAACTTTATGGCGTTTTCAAATTGTCATTAATCATTTCAAAAAAATTAAAAACATCACGATACCCTATATTTTAGATTTTACATTAATTGAATACTAGCAGAAAAGGTATTTATGTGATTTTTTGGCGTCAAATTTGTGTAAATAGGATGGAATTATTCAATGGAAATTATCAAATGAATTATCTGAATTTATTTACTGGATCTCCTTTTCCAACTTTGCAATATTATAAATACAATCTCAGATACATTATGAAAACGAAATTGTCAGTGCAAATTTAATTAAGCTAATTTTATGAAAACATGTGAACGGCTGGATCTATTTTCATGATTTTTGATTTGCTGGTTTAGTTTTGCCTGGAATAGCAGAATAACTTGAAACAAATTTAAAATTAAGACTAAACAAATTCGATGACGTTCGTTTTGTATCAATTGACTGTAAATAATGGAGATTACCATGTATGTAGTATATATCTGTAACTGTTTTTTGTATCAGTCTACTACTTTGCTCGGCATAAAATCGACTGCTATACATGAAAATAACCTGACAATACCGACCATGTTAGTATGTTTAGTGTCTCTTCACTATCTTGTCATACTGCAAACATGTTAGAAACACCGGACTTGATGGACTGGCCATTGCGGTACCATCCGTTTGTTCGTAAAAAACACCTTACCACTGGAAATGAGTTGATGATAAACAATGAACAAAGAGGGCGGTTATATCTGATGGGAATACTTCTTCAATTAGCCATATCACGTCCTCAATTAGAACCTTCCTGTACAAGAACCTAACTTCATTTCTCTAATCTTCTCAATAAACTGTCCTGAGTCTTTAATAAATGACTCTGTTTCTCCTATGAGTTGTCAAGCATTTGGCCAGTTCATGAGTTGGTGAACCTATGGCATTCATGATAGGTCTAAGTGGCACTTACTCTTTATAGATTTTTGTCAAGCCAAGTAGGACTTTTTTCGTGTGCTCTCCAATACTTGAAGAACGGGTTAGAAGATTTGTTTTCTGAAAATCCCAGAGGTTGGATCCCGACTGAGTCTTATATCCCTGGATCATCGAGTAAGGCCACAATTCTCTCATTATTATAATCCTTGGTGTTCATTACGACGGTAGCATTTTATCAGCAGGCAATACTAAGACGTTCCCATCAGTATTGAGATTTTTCAGCGCCTTTCGTTTCTGTTGTGTTGTGTTGGACTTGGGTGGTTTTGCATGCATTAGAATCCTTGACATTTATCTGTGGATTTCTTCAGCAATGTCATTAAGTGAAGTACAACAAATATCTGATTTGACATTCGCAATTATATCCTCGTGGGGTACTTTGGCTGGAGCTATAGCGAAATTTCTGCCTTTGGCAAGTATGCCAACTCGCCTTCTGAAAGTGTCCGATTAGAGAAGGTGACCGCTGTTTGTCTGTTATACTGTGATAAAGAATTTTTTTGGGTCTCACTTAGACTCTCGTATTTCATTATATGTCTCTTGGTAATGGCTAATATTGTGGTTTTCATTGAGTCTCTCATGAGACGGTCAATTTTGTAAGGTAAGGTACATCAGTTCCATGTCGATGAGAGCTACCTCCTTTCTGTTCTGATGGATCCTTTCTCTTATAATTTATTTGTGTCCGAAGGCATTTAGGGATCACATTCGTGTCGCAACACTGTAAAATAAATGTCAGTGAACATAGCTTCATCACTTGTTTGCTATAAATAATGCTCATTTGTGAGAGTACCTTATTTTGCTTGTGTTTCTGAGTCATATTTTGGAGCAGGTTACTGACCAGCAACTTGTGCTGGAAAATAAGCTGCAAAGTCTCAATGCTGAAATGGAACGATTGAGCCAGAAAGAGATGCAGACAGCTGCTGACAACACCCAACTGACGGAAAAGGTATCTTATCTAGAGAAGGAATGTGCAGGTCTGGATTTGGAACTGAAGGCAGTTAAAAATAGATATCATCAAGAAGTGAAAGCCCATGAAGAAACTGAAAAGAGCAGAGTGTTGAACAAGGAGGAGGCTAATCTGGAAGTGGTGAAAGGTGAGTAATGCTAAAATTATTGTAAAATATGTATGTATTCATGAGCATTAGAAATTTCAAATTCTGACGAATAAGAATTTCAATTCCTAACATTAAAAAAAAAACTAAAATATATGTGAATTGGAAATATTTCAAATTCTTTTCTCATTAAATTGAGTTGTTTGACAATGGTGTCTTAAGTATCTGAAGTTATTTCACTTCTCATTCATTCAAAATTCCAGTATCCAGTTAGTATCCGAGAAACTGACACAAATATATCTTTGGAACCGTCAAAGAATTTACAAAATACACACCCAAAATGAATTTCCATCTACCTTTTCCTGAATCTATGCAAAGAAAAGTGTATTTATAAATTAAAAGTACACACTTTTCTGATGTCCCTTATAAAGAATAAAAAACATTCCACTATGAAATTCATAGTCATGTACCTGATCATCAAACAAAACAGCTCGAGTATCTGTTTACAAAAAATCTAAAATCTTCATTTTCCAGAAAAATCTATATTTTACAAAAAATAATGGAACCCAATGACATTGAATAATTTTCCAATGAAACAAAATCTAAATTGACATCAAAGAATTATTTGTTGTAATAATTAACATTATTTTATTTGTTTGTATTTGTTATTTTTTTTCCTGATTGATTCTGCCGTTTCTTGATGAAGATCCATAGTAATTTCATAAACTACAACTCACGATTTGATCTCCACAAACTTTATTTAAAAAAATATCACGACATGTTTCGATAACACAGTAGCCAAATCACTGTTGATAAAGCTACTGTGTTAGCGAAACATGTCCTGATATATTTTTCAAATAAAGTTTGTGCAAATCAAATCGTGAGGTGTAGTTTATGAAATCATTTGTTATTTATTAAACAAATTCTGAAATAGCTCCCAATGAAGGGAATAATGTTAATTAATACAACAAATAATTATTTAATGCCTTTATATATGAATAATTCTTGTATAAATTTCCTGTAGTTTCATGAAAATAAATGAATATTTCTTCAGATGTCGCTAATTTGACTTCTACCAGAACAGAAGAGTTATTCAATTGTTTTATTATTGAAACTACCAACCTCATTGTACCTAGCAGATTTCTGAAGACAGTTGAAGAATTTTTATGTAATCAAGAAATCGAGAGCCTTACAGTATTAAGGAATTTATTTCTCAGAAAAGTTGAAAAAGATTATGTTTTTAATATATTTTTTGTAAGATTTTGTTATTAGGACAGTATTTCGTTAAAATATTTTTTATTACTTCCCATCTTTGAAATGTGATAATTCTCCTTTATCATTGATGTGTTTCTCAGACAAGTGTTTTTCTGTATTGATCATGCATGTTTACTTATATTCTTTGGAAATTAATTATCTCTCTATCTTTATTCTAAATATGAAATTTCTAACCTCACAAATACAAAATGGTTCCATACAGTATATCTTTCTATTTTTTATTTTCATTGTAAATTAATGAAATGTCACTTATTGTTTAACACATTTATCAAATCACATCCATTTCAGGCTTCAATAATTTCTTTCCCTTACAAATTAGTGTGTTCATATTTTTCAAAAATATTAATGAATTTTATTTTTATTGTTTTCACCCTTTCATTAATTTTCAATATTCATTAAAAAACCTCATAATTCCTTTTTGAAAAAATAGTTTTTGTAAAATGCAGCTTTTAGATTATTGTCTTTACCAAGAAACAAATGATTGCTGAGTAGGAGATTTGATTTCAAAAGATTTTTATTTAGATCCTAGAAGGTCAGGTATTGTGATGGGTCATAGTAAATTAAACACTTCAAAAATTCAATGAGCAGTGAGAGATGGAGATTAGAGATACTAATGTGAAGCCATTGAATTCTTATGAAAAAATTGCATAGTAAAGAATAATAAGAGCATTTATTGGGAATATGTAGTTGATGATGACGATCCTCAAAGACTATTTCTATATTTTCATGCAGAACTTATGGACAGGATTATTTCTGGTAATTTGTAGAGCATAGAGTAGACTTCAGGAACAAATAGATGATTATAACCGCACAGCAAACTATTATACTATGCACACATTTTTCTTAACCAGTACACTTTTTGATACAGCCTTTAAACAAGTGCATGTTTGCTTTCTTCTAATTGATTTGCATTTTAATCCTCTGAATATATTTTTATAACAGTTTTCTTCATCTCCTGAAGACGCCAATTGTTGATGAAGTTCTTGTTTTGAATATATTCTACGCCAGAGATTCCAGTTTTACCTTTTATTCAGTAATATCCTAAAAACTTAATGACTTTCTCATTATAGTTTTTAATTTTCCAAACCAAATGACCTTTTTATTCTTCAAAACCTTTGATTTGCTCTTAGATTTCATTTTTCACTTCAGACCAAAATTGATCTATTAATACTTTTCTGATTCATATCAGCACTACAGTCAAAACTGAACGAAGAAAAAAGTGCCAGACAAAAGGCTGATCTGAACTTTCAAGAAAAGGAAAGGCAAATTTCGATGTTGTCTGTGGATTATCGGCAGATACAGCAGAGATTGCAGAAATTGGAGGGTGAACATCGACAGGAAATGGAAAAAGTAAAGGCGTTGCACAGTCAGATTGAACAGGAGCAGCAGAAAAAAACCATACTGCAGTCTGAAATGGGGCAACAAACAGCAGAATTGACTAAACTGAGGTCAAAGGAATCTCAACTGCTGCAGGAGTTGAATCATCTGCAGGTGAATATTTTCGATAACATTATCGTTTTCATTTACAAAATAAAATAAATAAACAGAACTGAAGTTTCAAGAATTCACTGCCGGAAATCAAATGGAAACTTTGGTTATATGGTTAGGTAGCCATGGTGTACCCATAACTGGAAAAGGCATTTTCAGAAGTGATTGGCAGCAATGCGCTTAGACCTCCTCATTGGTAGACTTGTTAATGAGACCCTGAGCTGTGTTTTACTGATATTTATAGGCAGGGAGTGATGGGAGAGATACTCCAGATTGGTTCGGGCGGCAATGGGATTTTTGGGGCAGCGGCAGAGGCTGAATATTATGTTTTGTCCATGTTCCAGATATATTCTTCTCTACTAGAGTTGTTTTGATGTTTATGAGTATCGATGGCTTCCTGATTTATTTTGTCTTCCTAATGTATAATATTTCATCTACTTATCAATTTTTCATATTATATTTGATAGCTCACTAATAGATATATTAAACCACAAAACTCTTCAACATCTTATTGGCAAAGTTTGTGAAGTAACATATATTGGGTGGGGAACCCCATACGACGCAGTCCCTGAAAACCAAACCACTAATTTTTTTCGGGAATTTCTCCATTTTATTATATGTATATTTATTAAGGCTGCGGAAGGGAATTATTTTGAAGTCTACTGACATATCAAAGTTGTTTTTTTTTTTATGAAACACCCTGTATTCAATTCAATTCAAAGGTGGTGCTCGCAATGACGACAATCCTGTTGAATATAAAGATTCACTCTCTCTATGAAAGACTGCTCAACATTTAATAAAATTTGAGGCGTCACTCTTCGAAAAGCAACCTCCTTCATATATTCCAGTGTGGTTGGAGAAGTGTCGTGAACCTCATTCTTCATGTATCCACATTGGAAAAAATTGAGGCGTCAAATCCGGTGATCTCGCTGGACAATTTTGTTGCCCTACCCTACCAATCCATTCATTCAAAAAGCACATTTTCAAAATTGTCTGGAACTGAATTGAAATGTGCCTGATCTTCATCCAATTGTAACCACATCCATTGTCTGATATTTAGCAGCATATTCTCCAGAAGCTCAGGCAGATCATCTCATATAAATTGTAAAAAATGTTGACCATTCAAGTTTTCATAAAAAAGTAGGGTCCTACAACTTGTGTACCTATAATTCCCCTTCCCCCCACACGTTAATAGACCATCTATTCTGGTGATCCAGAGTACCGAAAAAATGAGAATTTACATCACTGTAATAAGGGAAGTTGTGTCTATTCACTAAGCCATTGTTATGAAAAGTACCCATAGAAAAAACTCGATTCGTTGATGGAAGTCTATTTCATATAATTCCTGGTACATCTGAATACGGTACGGGTGAAGTTCATAATTGAATTTTATATTGTTCAGACCAAAAAAAATACAGGATGTTCTATTTGAAATAACAAAGTTATCTTTGTCCGAAATTATAAAAAAGTGACAATGATTTTTGAACATTCTGTATAATGTTGAGAAACGGGTTTTATCGAAATCAATAGCCCAAAACCTATTTTATCAGCTCAGAATTTGAAGGGATGATTTTTATACATTTCGATGTTATTTAGTTTTCAGTTGTACCTAGCATTTTCATAAAAAAATTAATAACTTGAGAACAGTTATAGTTAGGTACCCCAAAATAATTTCCTTCGGCAGCCTCAATCAATATACATATAATGAAATGGAGAAATTCACAAAAAATTACTGGATTGGTTTACTGGAATCGTGTTATATGGGGTGGCCCACCCTGTGTGTATGGAACAT
>WOGO01005282.1:0-12552 GCA_015342085.1 Leptinotarsa defecta | reverse complement strand
TGTGATTTTCCGGATATTTTGCATTAAATAAAGTACACACCTCACTTTGACTCCGCATTCTATCCCCACATCCCAACAATATCAAGACTTCGATACGTTGCCTCTCTGACAATACCATTTTTGTTTAGCAAATTAAAAAAGAACACTTTCAAGGTACCCAGTTAATAAACTAAACATACATATTTTCAATTTCACCCAGAAATTCCACAATTTTAAAACTGAGTCAAGACAATAGTTATTGTCAGGGTATTCATTTTGGTACAAAAAATGCAACAACCTTTTACTCTTTTTGAAGTACACTGGTGAACAATTGCTTGGGATGGAACTAATTTTATGTGTAAGTTTTTGGTGAAAAAATGAAATCCATAGAATGTTGATGCCACATTACGTTATCAGTTTTACAGATAAATCAATAAAAATTTTTGTGGTGTCTGGCCCGGTTGATCTGTTCTTAAAATTTGTAAACTTTTAGAAAGTAGGTACTGGTGACCCTGGTGACCCTTTTTTGGTTTTTTCTCATTTCATGGTATAAAATAAAGGGTATGGTCAGATTCAATTTTTTACGAACTTTTCAATGAGCCATACACGACATAGGTTTGCATTTGAAAGAAAAAGTTGGGGAGCGTTGCAGGTAAGGGGTTGAAAAAAAATATTTCATTTCATTGCCAAAAAATGCGTACAACGTGAAATCAACTGACGTGTTTCAGCGTGTTTTTCCTAGAATACTGGTTAAAAACATATTAATTTTATTCCGGACTTTTGCGCACCGCTGTATATTGTGTCTGGTGTAATTGGTACCGTGTCTACGACAAAAAGGCTTTTATAAAAGTGTCATATGAATATTCGTGAGACTTGGTTCAAAACCACACGACATGATTTCAAATAATTTCAATATATACCACTTTTTCAATGTAGGTAAAATTGGTAAGAATGTTATGATGAGTTGAAAACTCTCGTTGCAAAAAATATAGTAAAATTGAGTTATTAGTTTCATACTTTTGTTACTAAATATAGTAAGGTTTAGTTAGCGCAATTCATTCACTGGATTTTCATATTAGGTAAAATATGAATATAAAAATTTCATTACGCTATCAACGCAACTGAATTGAATAATAAAATCGAATTTCATCAAAATATGATGAAACGGAAATCTGTTGAACAATCAAGTTGAATTTTTCAGTATACAAATTTATGTTCGAAAAAACAAGTGAACATAAATATATGTTTGTAATGATGAATGGGGGTTTCATCAGCAATTGATAAAAAATTGCGAGATATGCAAGTAGCCTATTTATCCTGCTATGACCACTCACTGACATTTATGATATTTATTATTTCGAAAAACCTAAATATCTGTATAATTCTCCATTACCGAATATTCACTCTATATTCATAGAGAGTGGATAATGAAATAATCAATATACATTTTTCAATCGTGAAGAAAATAACGGAAGTAATGAACTTTCAATGTAGTATTTTTGCATTGAACTTCTGAAGTTGAATAATACAAAATTTTTTTCTCTTCAATATATTTTCAACGTTAATATTTTTAGTGTGAACTAAAACTTTTCTGACTGATAACATTTTTCAATACGTCTATAGAACACATGTGCGAAGTAGGAAATAAAGAACATTCAATTTGGAATGCACTGGTGGTTGTTTGAAGACGTACCGTGTTTTTATTTCACATATATGCTTAACAAAACTAGTTTGTAGAACCTCAAACCCAATACCAACCACAAAATTCACATACTTTTCTACTCCAGATATTTTTTCTAACCAAAAATCCAAACTCCCTCTGGAATTTTTCTGTACTACGAAAATAGCATTCATTGAATCATGACCCGGAATATTGAAATCTATTTCACTACAAATTTTATTGTATTTCTCAATTTATGCCCCTGAGTAACTCGGGAAGTTATTAACCCAACTTGAATACCAGATCATTAGCCATAGTTATCGACAGCAGATAGAAAAAATAATTGGGACTGTTTGAGATCAAGTTATTCTAAAAAAAACTCTGCTAGTGAGTATAATTTGAGTCTTTCAACGTCGTTGGAAATTAATTTTATCCTGTTTTCTGCTTTTTTAAAGTAATGTGCTGGTACTCTATTCCTTCTTTGGTCAAAACAATGAAAACTGACGATAAAATGAAGGCGAAGGAAAGATCTTCATATATAGTTTCAGTCATTTTACTTTCATATGAAAAATGAGTATGTAAGGCGCAATTATTTTTAAAGATAGTTTCAATCGAAAATGAACAATTACGTCATCAGATACTTTGTTATGAAATATTTTCTCAGTTGTTTAATACAGAAAACTGCCACACTTCATAAAGAAATTTTTAACATAACACTATCTGGTGACAAAAAATATACTTGAACTGCGCATTATATTACTTCTTGCTGGCAACAGCTTGCTTACAATGCAAGTCACTATATGGAATTTATTATGGTGGACTCTAGTAAAGTAAAATTGTATGTATACTGTACAAAAGTCACTGTGTATATTATTATTATCAATAGTATGTTGGTTGAATTTGTAAATATATTAGCATTAGCATCGTGTTGAAATTGTTGAGATGCATCTGTTAAATGTGCAAGAAATTATTTTATTGATGTTATTTCAAAAATATTGGGACCCTTTCAGCAAAACAAATACATTTTTGACAATATGATTCAGTTATGTACATTTACTGAGCATATCAAGAAAGAATTTTTTGATCGTCTGCTGACATTTTCAATTTTTCATTTTCAGGAATTGAAGTGAGGTAAGGCAAGTGGTGGTATGATTTAAAAATGCTAATTTGAAAAGAAAAGTAGCGGTGAAAAATCATTTTTGCTCTGGATACCTATGAAACCTTTATTTTCAATCTTGAAATTGTTTAGCATTATGGATATTACTGGAGTTTTATTCCAACACCAAATCGTCATTTTCAATACCTTTATATGTGTTTCAATCATCAAGTGACCATCTTCAAGATGAAGTTTAATCAGGACAATTGGAACCTTAAAATACTTTCAGTACGTCTTTTAATGTTTTAGTATTGTTTCGTCATGTGTATCAGATAAATCTAGGTTAGGTTACATAAAAAATGAGTGGGTCTATTCGGAACTCCACCGCAACTCGACCAAATAAACCTAGCTGCTTGACGAAGCCTATTGTTCATATGATTAGTGATCTTTCAGGTCAGATGGTAAGAGTGTGGGTCTGCCAAACTCTGTGCTCTGCTATTTCATCATTTTCCAAACACTGTCTTCTGACAGTCTAAGTTTCTACATATGATTATTCAGACGACACTAACCTGTGAGAAGACCTGTTATACATCGTAGTTCATCCCTACTGAAGTCCAACAACTTTTTGTTTCAAGCTCCGAAGGAATGAGCCGATCCTGGAAGATTTTGCCAGAAGTCCATGGATCTTATTGCCAAAGTGTTCAATGTTTGTTTGGCAAAGCCTAAAGCGATGCCAATGACAGGTTCTGACCAAATAAAGCTGCTTGCAGCACCCTTCTTTGCAACGGAGTCAGCAGCCTCATTGCTTTCGAGGCCAGAATGGCCAGCAATCCAGACCAGAGACTTCCTAATGAGGAGAGTCATTTTTGGGTATTTGCTATACCAACTCAGACGTTGCTCGGTAGGAGATAAGAGCTTCCAACTCTGCTTGGCTGGCCGAGAATACTCTTTTGACTTGTGTATGAGGTTGGATTCTACCCATACAAATTCTCAGCGTTTGATATACATTATATACCTATGTGTAATCTTTGACATGAAATCATTTTTGAAGTCATTTAAAAAATCTGATTGTCCACTTGAACATCTACATGTTAATTAACGACGTCTCTTAACATTCAGAACATCGTCAAAAATGAAAAATGTATTTCAGCCTGTCTGTAGGCCAAAGAGGTACTTGCGAAAGGGGTCCCTTTAACAAGATAGAGCTCATTACAATATTGTCCTTTCTCTAGTTATGTACGAAATTCACGAATTTATTGCATTTGTCAAAAGAAGAACAATTGAGAAAATTTCATATTGTCAACATATCCAGGCTGAACTACAAAGTCTATATTAAGAGTAAAATATCACTCTTTTTGAAGAATATCGATAACATTTCCAGAAAAATGAAGTTTCATCTCAATTGCTTTTTTTCGGTTTTCACCGTAATATTACGTACTGTTGTTGGGATCAATAATACTTACGCAAAATCATTGGCCAATTTGATTGAATTGAAATTTTATTTTATATATCGCAAGTTGCGACAATATCAAAAATATATTATATATGTGAAATATGACGATGTTGCTTTGTTAATAAATCATGGTGCAATTAATAGGATGTTTTATTTGTTACCTTTTACTCTAATCCGGGGGCTCGATTTCTTGATCGCATTTGAATATATTTCCTTAAAATTATATTCCAAATTTCCAAAACTATCTCCTGCAAGTAGAGAATGCTTTGCTATAGATACACTAATTGCTTGTTCGATACATGCTATTCTGAAAATCTACCAATATAAGGTTTCATCAAAAAGGTTTATCTTTTGATTTGGAAATAATAATATTCACCATGTTCTCACCACGAGCAAGTTTTTTCAGTAATTTCTGAAAATAAAACTTGAAATAAGTCGAATGAATATGCTAAGATTCAAAAGTTATTGAAAAATTGCATTTCGGTTAACATTTCACTTTTCATTCTCATACAAATGAGTTTATAATATCAAAGTTGAATATCGAAGCGAAAGTGTACAGTATGTTAAAAGCGGCATGTTTAGCAAAATAATAAGAAATAACAAGTATGGTGACATGAAATGAGAAACCATTTGATACCCAAATGTTTGGTCTTTGTTTGTCATATTTACCCCTAAACTACCAAACGTTCATACTCTCGAATATAATACCTGCTTTTGTTCGTTTGTAGGAAACTGTAAATTTATTTGAAAATTTTATCTCCCTTTATTTTCTCAAACGAAAGTTTTGTTTTGTTTTCATTGTAATACTACCGGTAGTGAGGAAATGGAAGATGAAATGATCAAAGTCGATATTTTAAAATTATAAGATAAATTTCAGGAACTCTTCAAATGGACATCTAATAAACTAATTACCAATTTCCACATTAAAAAACATTAAATCTTTGCTGAAGAGTTGCGAATTCAGAAATGTGAAAGGTAGGTGAGTAAGAATAAGTTCTGGTGTAAGTTTCATAATACTGTTGATTCTGATCACGTGTATATGTAATAATCAGACTAGATTTCCTTTTTTTATTTCATATGCAGTTTTTTCGAAATGAATCAAAAATTAACCTTCTCAAATATTAGTATGTTACCTACTGAACCTGGTAACACTTGTGACTCATAAATTGAATATTTTTTGTTTGAAGAGTTCTAGTGAATGATATGAATTATTCAACAAATTTTCAATTCACCAGTTATTCATAAATAGTTGCATGATTGAACTTTATTTCAAATCAAGGTCTCCCACAGGGGGCAGCTGAGGCAGATTGCCCGGGTAAAATATGTTTTTTCCGTTAACCAGCTATCGCACCCCTACGAAAGACAACTCTCAGAAGTCGAAACTTGTGCGAGCTAAGGACTTACGAGTTCTTACCTATACACGTGTGATTCCTAACAAACTCAACAAATAATTGAAATTACCAGTGAATGCACAATACGACAGACTATAGTTGGAAATTTTGGACTAGACTGGGACTAGGAAACTTTGACTAGAGGTCTACTGCACCAGCCCTCGTTGGTTTGTTTGGTAATCTCCTCCGACTTCCAAAGTGAAGCTGCTCCTCATTTATGTTTTCCTAGTAAAAGTCACTCAACAAACACCTCACTAGTTGATTTCACACGCCTTCAGTTTCAATTACTAAACAAACTTTCTATATAGTTCATTTTCTCCTGATCGAAGGAATCGTAAATTCAATTTCACTGATTTGGTAGGTAAAAAAATTCATTTGAATATGGTGTTTGGTTGTTGTTGTTTGTATGAGCTCCAAAAACCTAACTAGCAGGTCCCCAAGTCACATTGTTTATAGATGAGAAGGACTTATTTGCTTCCTTCAGCAGGAAACCATATGTGTTGAATGGTATTATACAGGTACTATAGGTATTGAGTCGATCAGAAGAAATATTGCATGTTTATTTATAAGTAACCATTATACTGAAGGGTCTTGTCATGTCATTATTCAAAAGCATACATGTAGTAAATCATTTTTCAGGATTGCTCTTTCACCGTTGCCATTAACAGAATTTTTGTTTCTGTTAGTCACTGCATCTGAACTGGGGAGCAGATTCATAAACCTTTTTGTAACCTAGGAAAGAAGAACACAACTTAGGAATTATTTATCAATTTCATATCGGCCAAATATACCGTTGACTGATAGCTTTCATGTTTTCCTGTTACTCAAGAAGTTCAAACAGACCTGAAATAACGAACAACAACAAGAAATTCGTGAGGGCTGAGGAAGGAGTGAGAAAGACTCAGTTAATTAATAACAAACAATAATTCCATTTCTAAAGGGGGAAAATATTTTAGAAAACGTTCGGGTACTACCATTCAACTTGAAAAAAACCCCTACAGTCCCAATTGGAATGGTAGAAATTAATCTTGAGGATCCAGATTCCAAGAAAAACTTAGAAATCTTGAAAACATCAATCCAATCCATTCAGTATTATTTATTCTTGTATACAATGCAGCAATATTGATGCTGTTAATTGAAAAAAAATGGTACTATTCTTTTGGTTATCTGTGTTATATATACAAGGGATTTATTTGAAAGACGTCATAAGATTTGAGTAAGATGAAATCTTATAATAAGAAAAAACATCAGCATCACAAATTATTTATGAGATTCTCATTTTATCTATATTTTAAAATTTCAATGTTTATGTGAAAGTAGTTGTTTATAGTCTGAAAGTAACTTCTATGAATAATCTACACATCTTTGTGAAGAGTTTATTTTGAAAGTAATTGCTTTCTTCCTTATTTTTTTGTATAAATATGAAGAAGCAGAAAGTCAAAACCCTTCTTTACAAAAAAAAATTTGAAAATCAAAGTTTATTCGGTTTCATTTTTACATGAAGAATAATATTTCTGGTGTTTTATCCCAAGACCAAACCGTTAGTTCAACACCTCGACACGTGTTTCAAACACCAGGTGATCATCTTCAAGAGGAAGATTATAATGTCCTCACTTACACCAAAGGTTCCAAAGAGTGCATCACGAGTAAAGAACAAATAAAAGTTTGAATTTTTTGTTGGAAAATTATGGGAAAGTGGTATAATCATAATCTGGAAATGTTTCATAGTAGGTACGAAAGGAGTGTAAAAAACAACAAACGACCAACAGGTTTAGAGAGACGAGCTGAGTACAAACAGTGTTTTTACATCAGGAAAGTACTGTAGTTTCAGTTTCATCGAACTTCTTGAACTCAAATCACTGAAATCTGGTAGTCTTTCAAGAAACTAAGAAGCTACTTAAATTTTCATTGATCACTGCCTCAAATTAAATACTTCAACTTAAGGTATAAGGCAACATTGAACAATTTAGGGATGGATTCTAGTGCCTCAGTCCATATTTAAACTGTCCTGGTCTTTTTTTCCTCATTTGGATTATTTCAATCCAAATCTATCAAAATCTGTGCGTTTCCTTTTTTAAAATTTTGCTTTCAAGAAAATGCTCACGTCTGTTAATATAATTAAAGATAAAATCCCTCAACATACAGTCCCTGGATTCTATGAAATCATTTTACGCTCAGGTCATTTTGGATGAATTTTATTTTTGATAATATCAATCGTATGGTTATTGTATTATATTTTCTGTTTCTTGGGAATAAATTGATAAATATTCTTATCGAAAATAAATTGATGGATATAGCCATTCATTTTCATTATCAATTCGTAAAGAAACAGGCATAATGAAAAGAAAAAACAAAAAATGAGAAAAAACGATCTTGTTTTCACGAAAACTGATAAATCGAATGCAATCATTATACTTGAAAGAGAAACATGTATCTAGAAAATTTAATCAGTCATTCAAAATGAAAATCTTACTGTGATCAGTAAATATCCGACAAAAAATAGACAACATGAAGAGAAAAATTTTCTTTCAGATACTTAACTCATTTTCACGGAATCAGAGAAACGAAGAATCATCAACATGAACCCCTCCTGCCCTAAACTATATGGCCTGATAAAAACACATAAAGAGATAAACCCATAAGACCGGTAGTTTCGTCCGGTAAGAGAACTAGGAATACATCTTAACAAGTTGTTCAAAAATATTTCGTCCCACCTCACATCAATAAAAATTCGCTGCCTTTGGTAGAAAACATAAGTAACCAAACCACGCCACATTATTCAATTTTAGTTGCATTCGATGTCTAGAGTATGGGGGGTTACATTCGTTGTACATTCGTTGATATATTAGATCAGGCCAAAGTAGACCATAATCACTTCATCTGAAATTTTGACAGCTTTCGATGTGTGCCTAAATCAGAGTTACCTACAGTTCAACAACAAATTTTATAAACAGAATTCAGGTTTACCAGTGGGCTCATCCCTTAGTCCACTTTTAGCAAACATAGTATTTATGAACAACTTGAGACCACTATAGTAAATATTGTCACAGGTAAACAAAATTCAGGTACTCAATTAAATTAAGAACGAAACTGCAGTAAATAATTAGTTACAAATAAAAGTGGTAAAAAACAAAAACTTTCATTTCTCTCTCAAGTGATGAAGTCACTCAAATAGGTTCCTCAGTACAAACAAATAAGTAGTGGTGGGAATGCTGCTTTTTTTATGAAACCAATATAAATGAACAACGTAACACCTTGTGATGTGTATGTATGTGCGGTTCATTGATCCCTACTGAGCGGAGCACAAGTAGCATAACGTATATCAGGAAAGCAGAAGTACCAAGTCGTTGAGAAGCTTCTTGTTGACCTTAATTTTCAGATCGTTCATTATACTTACACGTAACTTATATTTTCTTGATACCGAAACTGGCAAAGTCGGTTTGTTTTCTCTTGTAAGCAAGAGAGGTGTGGTTGGTTGCTTGGCACCTGGTTCACAAGGTGGACTGAATGGATGCTAATGGAAAATAATATTAATTAATACTGAGTTGCTACAGAACACAATAATTTTTATACTTATTTCCTCAGTAATGAGGTATCAACATGAAGAAATTAATTTCTGCAATAGAATAAAAATCTACATAATGTGATTTTTCACATATTATTAGTTTCATTCGGAACCACAACCACAGAAAAGTAGACCTGTCACATGAGACCTCCGCCATTTTGTGCCGTTGATGGCGCCGATGGACGGAGAGAATTAAAAAAATATAACAGTATTTTTGAGTGAAAATGAAACTTCTGTCTCATCTAAATTCTGAAAAACCTGAAAATGTTCATTTCAATAATATTTTTGAAAAACAGTTTGTCATACTTCAATCTTCATTAGCAAAATAAGTATTGTCAATAACGTTTTGATTTGATAAATATCGTTGTAAAAATTGGTAATAAATAACATAACATTTTTTCGTCCGGTTCATTTGCATGCATTTGGGAACCAAGATAACAAGAATGCGCATCATGATAATCGTCATCTGACAAGATAAGTAATATCTTCCAGTCAAGCAAATAAATCTTCGCTTCTCTCCAATCTAAAAATCCTACCAGATTGCCCTCCTTTCTTTGTTCATACGATTCCTAACGAAATCGTTCCCCAGATGCATGAGGAGTACATAAGAAAAATAAGAGTTTACGAATTAATATGAAATATAGAATAGAAAGGTTACCATTTAGTATTTTTTGTCATGGCTTCAAAATGCATAGATGTCGGCAAATAAACACTTCAATTTCCACCGTTTTCCTGCGTCTTTTGCTGAACGTTCTTGATAATGACATTCATCATAAAGAATAAAATGTTAAAAAACATGAAGAATAAATAAATGCACCTATTCAAAAGACGCAAAAGTTTGATGGATGTATTGTGATGTACTAGATGGGCTGAAAAGTCTCTGGCCTAACACACAAATGGCGCTAGTCGTATTACATTTACCGTTTTTCAGTTAGTACTAACCTTCCGAAGAAAGCTGTTGAAGTTTCATGATATTCTACTAATAAGTTTGTGAGTTATTGTGCTCAGAGTGACACTACTTTTGTTATTTTCAAACTGATGAATCAAAAATAATTTCGTATTTTGATTTTACACTGCATCTTGATGGGAAAAATGCCGTTCATGCGAAGCAATGGCCTGAAAAGTGTTAAAAGCACTATGGGGAATGTTCCTCAATTTGGGTTATTACAGCAAATGCAAGTTTGAACAAAATAAAGTTGAGTTTAATTGTTGAGTTTTTCAAATTCACTTCGAAAAGTATTCAAATTGATGTTTCAAATGTTAGGTTTTAATTTTTAAAAGGATTTGTTTGTGATTCACATATTGGCAACAGCGCCTATATCAAGTTGAAATAATTTATACGTACCTAGATATTTTACTTCAAAAAAGGAAAATTATTTTTATAAATCAACAATTAAGGCAGAATATAAATTATAGTTCAATACCACCTCCACAAGCCACATAAACAACAGTTATTTTGTTATTTATTTATATAGAGGAAGATAGGTTAGGTGCACAAAATGTCATGTCACAGAATGTCTCGGAACTCGGAACATAAGTAAACAAAACAGCACGCCTCTGAAATATATCATATTTGTTTGTCTCATACAGGTAACAGATTCATTGTCCTCTATTAGCTATAACCGATGTTGCCAAATGGTGAGATAGAAACGAATCCCTTTAAATGTTTAATGCATTATTTTATTCTTTTTTTTAAAGTATTTAAATAATTTTTTAAAGAAAAAGGTAGAAATGATAAGTTCAAAATGCGATGTTTTAGAGCTCTTTTATGAAAACTACTTGATTTTCGTCAGGAGGAACATATTTCCCATTAAACGTTGGTTTGCTGACTTCAAACATGGTTGTAGCGACACCGATGACTCAGAACGCAGAGGACGTCCAAATGAGGCAGGAACACCAGAAAACATAAGAAAATCCACAAAGTCGTTTTAAATAATCGAAAATTGTAGTTGCGTGAGTTAACTGACATTGTGCAGGTATCAAAAAAAACGTGTTGGCTTTATATTGCATGAGAATTTAACTATGAAAAAGCTTTGTTCAAAGTGGGTGCCCCGTGAGCTCACTGTTGATCAAAAACGCAAGAACGTCCTGATGATTCTGAGTATAATTAAACATAACAAACCGAACTTTTTCATCGATATCTATGTGAGAATGGATGAAACATGGATCCGTCACTTCACTCCGGAATCAAAACGATCTTCATCTGACTAGAAAGCAATTGGTAAACCTTGTCCAGAGCGCCCAAAAGCACAACAATTGGCTGGAAAGTTTATAATAATAATAATAATAATAATGTCTTTCATTTACCAAGGTAAAAAAAAAAGAACATAAAGGAAAATTCAATGGGTTTGGTAAAATCCTGGAGCAAAATTCAGGAGACAAACGTGTGCAACACGCCGAATACTGCTCTTCAACTCCTTTACAATATACAAAACTTAAAAGTATTCATTGAACATATAATGTACAAAAAATTATAGTACCTATGTAGTAAGAGAGAGGGGAAAAAAAAAGAAATAAAAGAGGGGTAATCCATAATGCTTACAGAATAACTTGAATTTTGCATTTCATGCGAGACTTTAGTTGCACGATAGCTGTTTTTCATATAGCCAGTTGCGAGCCTGAAACTTTAAAAGGGGTAGTTTTAATTTTTTCAAATGTGTGGGAAGATTACTGTAATGAGTGTAGATAGAAAAACTGAACGATCTCTCGAACAGTGCTGTGCTGTGGTGGGGGGAAGTTATTGCATTTTTGTGTCGGATATTCACTGTATGTGCCTTTTCACGAAATCGAACTTTATCATAAAGATACTGCGGTGATTTAGTGATGATTATATTGTGAAATAAGCTTAGACATTGCAATAAGAAACGATTCTTCATTGACAGCCATTGCGACTGAGAAAGCTTATGAGAGATATGCTGGAACTTACGAATGCCATAGATGTAGTGTAATTTGGAATTTTGGACTTTTTATATCCTGCATAAATCTAGACTATCCAAACAGGGATAATATACAGGGGAACAATAGGTGAACTGTGAAAGGATGAGAGTCTGGCATAAATTGATTTTTGTCTAAGTATTTAGGTATGCTCTGGATATATAATGAAACTTGCTTTTTGACCAAACATAAGAACCTGCGTTTTATTAGGATTGAGTTGAAGTTCGTGTTTCACAGAAGAATCATAAATGTTTTGAAGTTCAGTATTGATGTTAGCAACATCTTCATTCAGCAATTCTGGTTTAAACGATACATAAAGTTGGGTATCATCAGCGTAAGCATGATACTTACAGAGATTGATCTCAGTCAGTATATTTGAGGTATATAAACTAAAAAGCAAAGGCCAAGTATAGATCCTTGCGGAACACCGCGCATTAATCTCACCGATTCAGATAGTTCGCCTTCGAGTTTCAC
>WOGO01005281.1:0-12554 GCA_015342085.1 Leptinotarsa defecta | reverse complement strand
TTACGATTTCCAGCTGCCCAGTCTTGTCTATCTTGTTGACTCATTAACAGTTTTATTCAAATCATCTAAAAGAACAATTTGTTTAGGCCTGTCTCAACACCCTACACAGTAGGTTGATAGACTGACACCTATCAGAAAACAACTACTCCCCTGGCTAATACCACGAAGGGAGAGTTACAAACAAACTGACAAAAAAAACATACATACAGGTGAAGCTAATAAAAGCGTGTTAGAAAAATACTCACACATTGCCCTCCTTTGTCTTCACGTAATAGTCATTGGCCAAAGCGTCCTCGTGCAAGAAATATCCAGACTCTCGCTTGATGTGCGGGTCGATTATGACAACCAGCTTCCTCCCTGTCGACGTGAGATTCCCGATCATAACGTCGGGATGCGGGAACTTGATCTTGTCCCAAGTGAAGTACTTCTTTCCATCAGTGTACTCGATATCCAGCCACATGATATCAACCGGCATGTCGTGAGCGTCGAAATTCTCTACAACGGACGTCACATCGTCTTCATCGTTGTAGTTCCACCGACACTGGTGGTAGGCGAGCGTAAAGTACTGGGGCAACGGAGCCACGCCGGTCAGTGAAGCATACTGACGCACCGTGTCCCTCGGGGAGGGCCCCATCAGGACGAAGAGGTCGACGACGCCGCTTTCGCTCATGAAATGTGCCTCGACGCTACTCTCCGACTTGCTGCCGGAGACGAGGTTCACTAGCGAAGACATGACGTTGCCGTCTTTGCTGTTGTTAATGTCCACCCATGTTTCAGCGGCGTTGTGCCAGAAGACTCCCACGGTGTGCTTGGGGGAGTGGGCGTGGATGACGGGTACTGAACCGTAGATTGCCATGGTGGAGTCGAGTTCGTATTCGAATACATCCAAGTTGTAGAGGCGGTAGGGATCCACTCCGCCGGGCCCAGTCGTTCTCAGGGGAAGTCTGTGGAGAAATGAAGAAGAGAAATTGGGTTAAACTGGTCTGTGGATTAGGAAACTGATATGAATTTTAAATTATTTGGGAGAAATTTGAAATAAGACAACTTTCGAGAGCGCATTAAAAAAAACACACTTCAATGTGAGATTTCCACTTAACAGTTTAAGAAAAAGAAACACGTGTTTCGCTATACAATAGCAATGTACTTATTGCGATTGTTTTATTAAATGACAAATTTATATAACTCTATTTATACAGGGTGGGTCATCGAAAATTTGACATTTGGGTACTAATCTTGAAAATACTAAAAAACCCTCAAACAGGTCGATTTTAATTGGGTAGGGGGCAGTTTTTTTCCCTTGGAATTTTAATAAGGAACTGGGGACGATTAGTATCCAAAACTTCTATGTCAAGTTTTCGAATGCCCACCCTGTATTAACTATATGTGATTTTTGTTGATACCGAAAGAAACTTTATTTTTATATTTTATTCATTATAATCTATAGTATATTATTATGTGGGAACTTCATTTTTATTTGTCGATAATTACAATTATTGCATATTTCAAATTGAGTGGCAAATAAATATCATTATTATTCGGGCGTCGCAATAATTGAATTTTGTGTCATGCTTTCATAGAAATTTGAATCATTATGACTATTTTTACCTGACAAATTTTTAAATGATAAATTCATTACCTAAACTATTTACCTTTCTACGAACATCTTATTAGACTGGAGAATAATATCACCTACTTTTGAAATCTATCCTAATTTCCTCCTTGCAAAGTAAATTCCATAAAGGGAAACAATTCAAATCTATTTGATCGTTGAGCAATAATCCCGAATTCTTAAATCATTTGATTTCTAAATATTACAAATGGTTGAGTTTTGCACATTCCTCTTCCAAATGTAATCTGCCATAATCGTGATTGAACTCGTGTCCCTCCGTCAAAAGATGGTTTGCAAATGTTGAATTAGTATTCCATCCAAAAAAACTACTACTATGGTCTTTTATTCATTCGGAGAAAGTTCTTCCGGTTTTGCCAATATAAAATTTAGGACAAGAACCACAAGTCAACTTATATACTCACGATCTGGAGTTTTGTCTTTATTGTTTTTAATGAATTTACTCAAATCATCATTTGTTCCGTAGTTTACGTCCAATTCTATGTTTTTTAAAAATGAGCGATATTATTACTTTTCAGAAAAAAGATATCAGAATATGGGAACTTCAATCTGCTCCTTTTGAACTTATCTACTCTGGAGCACCACCGAGCTGAAATTGACTCAAGATTCCTTTATAAAGTCATGAATGGTGATATGAACTGTCCATGTGTAAATTCAAGAAGAACCATCTCCACAAACTTTATTTGAAAAATATATCACGACATGTTTCGTCAACAGTAGCTTCTAAAACAGTGATTTGAATATTATAAGTTACCTTTTACACTAATATTTATATACCATAGGTAACTACAATTGGAACTACCACCATCAAATTACTAAACCTCTACCTGAGGTACCTCTTCAATTATACCTGAAGCATTACCTTACTTCTACATCAATAATAATACTTCCTCAGTTTTTTAAGAAAACAAGTTCAATAATGGTATTCTGTTCAAATCCAGTTGGTCATTTATTAGAATGTTTAAATTTTTGAGTTTATTAATTTACATTGCTTTCAAATGATTCAGTTCCAAACCTTTATTTTCTTTGTGTAAAACTCTTCATTAAAATTTTCTTCTAAAAGATGATTTGAATATGTTGAACTTGTTTTCTTATTTACATAGCTCATATGATGTTCCTGGATTCGATTCCTGAATGTTCTGGCAGTTTGACCAATATATACATGAGGACACGTTCCACACTTTAATTTATATACTCCTGATTTCTCGAATTTGGCTGTTTTGTATTTATTATTTTTAAGTAACTTTCTAACGTATTACTTGTTCTATATGCAATTTTAATATCTCGTTTCCTCATTTTTGATGAACTCAACTTTTAGAATTCATAGGAAAATTTCTATTGAAAAACAAGATGTTTCTAATCTCAAAATCGTCAGTCTATGTTATAATCATTTTGGAAAATATGTCAGAAAAATTAGAAACAAAAAAGTTTACAAAATTTTACAAAATAGTACACACCAACAAAGAAGACCTGATTACCTTGATTCAATAATAGAGTATTGGCACATATTGTGCAATTCTATTATATAGGCATATTTCAAATTATATGACGGCTTAGAATTAACATTAATACATCGTGATAACTTCATAATATGCATATGCCAGTGAAGAATGTAAATGTTGCAATAATTATTTATTCAGTATTTTCAAAAAAGTATGATAATATGGAAAATATAATTTTTGATTTTGAAAGTTTCTATCTATTTTATACTGGAAGGAAGAAAGTTGAATGCTTTAGCTAAAGTATAAACTAAAAATCTGTGAACCAAATTTTTGTTGCAGTTGGGAATTCTTGAGTGATAATTTGTAGAACTTTTTCTACAGTCATGTGAATGATGGTTCTGATGTCGCTTGTACTATTGGAACAATAGTGAACAATAAAGGTATTTTCAATATTTTTTCCCAAAACCTTACCTATCTCCATGCTCAGGCAATCCATAAGCTCTCAAAGCTCCGGGGAAAGTAACATCTAAACCAACAGCCGAAGGACCTTTCGGCTTGCTATCGTGATGCGATTTAAAGTTCTCTTCCCATGTGCCGGGATCTTCGGGAGCTTGTTCCGCCTCGTCTTCAGCAGGCTTTTTCCTGTAGTGTTCGAAAGTAAACAAGCCCCTGCCATTGACGACACTTACCAAGGAGTCTTTTTTGAAAAAGTCGATTTTGAACGGTCTGGCAGATATCACCGCTTTGTTATCGGCATACTGAGCCGTTACGGAGTCTTTGTTCCTGTCGAGAATCTGCAACCTAGAAGAATGATAGTTTGTTTCAAAATCTGTAACTTTCATCGAATGAGGATCAGTAACATTTCACTTATATTCACTTATTCAACTGTAACAAGTATATTTTCTATCATAATTAGTATTATTCTCTGTGAGTTCTTGTGTTCCTCAAGGCAGTCATAAATGTACTAGTTACCTAAATCATCGATTCAAAAGATTACTTTTCGCAGTTGATTTTAAGTTATATCGTCAGATTAAATACTATGGTGATTCAGTTAACTAGTTTAGTGATCCAACATGAATTAGGTATTATTATTATTTTTACTGTATTTTATAACTAACGTACAAGTAACTTCTTATCTTTAAATCTTACTTTGCCGGTTGTACTTCTCCATTCAAGGCGAACTGCGGTCTGTATCTCGTATACAAGGGGTTCACCTCGTCCACCTGCACTCTGAAGATGTTTCCGTTGATGGCAGTTAGAGAGAACTTGAATTGAGCACCAACTTCCGTGTTCACCAATTTCGCTTCGATGCTGTCGTCTGTCACTTGCAGGGAGGATAAATCTAGTTCGTATTTGCTATTGTCTGGTTTCACGTTCCGCAGCCGTCTATGAAAAAAAAAGTCAGTCAATCATTTTGCTTCCAAAGGACTATTTGAAGTGTCCTCAACAATTAGTATTCTTTCCGATTGTGGAAGGTGAAAAGATCGGAAAAGACCATTTAAAAAATGAGATTCCCTCCTCAAAAACCAAATTTGTTCAACGTTTTTGTGGTATTTAAAATATTTCAGTACCCTATGGAACAATTTAAGTTCTTGAGTGGTTCCTTACCTACAAAAACTGCTCTGATCGCATGTTTTGAAGTTGTTCTTGTCCACAGCCAAACAGAAATACAGGCTCAATGCCGTGATTAGAATTCTGAAAAGAAAGTAAGTCATGATAATGATGGGAGTCGAAAACTATTGCGGAGAAATCACCTTCGAAGCGCCATGTTGGCACCGGCTACACTTTTTGTAGTGATTTAAAGTGATCTCGTTTCGGTCGCTAACCTCACAAACTGACAGTTGTCAAAAATTGACCAATCATCGTTCACCACCTTCCTCTCTTCAGAATGGCGGATGACGTTTTTACTGAAAGATAAACCATAGGCGTAGACAGTTACTTTAAGAAAGGTAATTTTCATAGTGGGGGTGTATGCACAAATACCTAAGTATTAAACCTAATAACTAGCTCTAGAAAAATGTATGCGAAACATTTTACAGTGGGGGAGAAATTACGATTTTTATGAACAAAATAATCGAGGAAATAATGAGGTACTCCGGTTTTTTGTTAATACAATTAAAACTATAAGTATTTGACGAATGAAATATGAATGAAATAAAAAGATTATTATTTATAATTTTGATTTAACGCTGAAAATAGAGATCTGCGTGCTCGTTTAACTACAGACGCATAGTCGCTGAAAATAGCATCTCACCGAAAATATTTTTTTTTACATTAAATGTTTATTCAAAAATTTAAAAAAATTATGTATCTTTCAAAACATTTCAAAGAATAAGCTTCCGTTGGAAAAAACTTTTATGCTCATTTTTCACAACAAAGTTGTTTTTGTTGATGAGGGCATGGTCATCTCAAGTAGAGGTGATATGAATTAGCATGGCATCAATTGGTCTTTCAAACAAATAAAAAAATTCGATGTCTCACATACACTTTGTTTTATTTAAATTTAAAGATAGCAAGCGCTTAATGAAAGACCCTACAGTTTAAGTTTTGAACCTAAACAAATTTCGCATTGTGGAAGTCTTCTTAGATGCATACTTCCAGTAGTCAGTACTTTTTTATAGGGAATTTCCTCCTCTTTAAGAATCTTTTTGTTTCATTCCTTGAATATTTAGTTTTGATGTTATTAACAAAAAGCTGAATACATCATTTTTTCTTGATTGTTTTGTTTATAACAACAGCAAAATCCTTCGAATAGATATTTTTAGTAGCTTTATATCTATTTTTCACGTTTTTCAACTTGTTGATTAGAATATCTCCTAATGAACAAAAAACGGTTCACCATTTTTGGGTGAATTAAAAAACAACTTCGATGTGAAAACTAAAATAAACGCATGAAGGCATTCACCTTCTATGCCAATTCATCAATCAAGAAAATACAAAGATAGATAATAAAAATGCGGGGGTGTAAAAAGACTGAATAAAAATGTAACAACCGCTTCACAACCTTTATTTTCAACGATACAATTATACATGTTAACAGTTTAATCATCATCATATTTACATGAAAATAACCATGCATCAAAAGTGAATTGATTTCAGTTAGCCAAATCTTCCTCGAAAGCATCACTAGTTGCTGGTAATTTTTCGAACCTTTCCTGAGCTTTCTTCCAAATAGACTGTTTCTCGTTGGGAACCTTAACTGCAACGTGAGCTTCATTACTGCCAATACCAGCAGTTCCTTGATTAGCAACCGGCCTCACCTGTGAAATAAAATCGTGAATGTTCTGTGATGTCTAAGTCATCCAAATAATATTTCCAATGACGTATTCGATAGGCAAAGGATCAGAGAAACTACTAGGAAAAACGTGTTTTTCGATTATTTTTCTGATCCTTGCCCAACCAGTCCGTCATTTGAAAGTCTGTCACCCACAAGGGTCTATTTTAGACCCGTCTGTATCCATCTTGTATGGAAAAACATCAGAGAGTGCTGATACTTACTGGTTCTAAACGACCATCCCCGTCTTTTCCTAAAGACTGCCCTTCTTTCCACCCCATTTTGGCGAGGAGTTTGAACCCTTTGTTTTCCTTATCTATAGACCTGAAAATCACACGTTATTTAGTTTTATCCGTGAAAACCACACGTCTCCACTTGTCTTACTCATCTAATGATGCCACTTTGGTTTTTTCGTGCGGGTTTTGACTGCCAACTGTTTCCCTCCGTTTTTGAGCCCTGTCTGTATAGCCGGCTGCCAATTTGGGGTCTTCTCCATATTCTGCACCCACTCCGCATTTCATTTTCAGGTTTTTCAACTCATTCTTATGCCTTTCTGATCTGCTGATTGTCATCACTTTTTCTTTTTCGGGAACTGAAAATTTCAAACAATGAATTACAATTATATACGTATATATGACTGGTTACATTCATAAATAATAAACTTCAACCACTCATATGGAATATCTACACATAGGTGGGCAACAAAGGTAAGACTTAAGTATTGATACAGATACAAAGCAACAAGCACAACACTATGAAAACCTTGTAATAGTAATGAAGTTATTGAACTCAAAAAATAACAATAAAATGGTGATGCATCTTATATATCAGTACCATTTCAATTCTCTCAACATGTTGATTATTGGCGTGTCTCTTGGTACCTCCAGTATGATTCATTTTGTGGCTTTTGAAGTCGATCCAACTCGTTTTTATTAGCTTTATTGAAGAACAAAAAATAATATGTGGTAAAACTAGTGTATTATAAATTGTAATTTTTGACCATCTAGATAGGCTACTAGGTGATACTCTCAACAGAAAACTGACCTATTGGTGATAGTTTTTATCACTTTCAATACATGTTCTTTGAATGTTAGTCCTTGGTCAATCAGTACTCCCAAATACTTCATCACTTTTACACTTTCAATATCCTCATTAGCAATATTATTTATTCTAATTCCTCTATTTTTATTTCGTCATAACCTGTTTTATTACTCAGTAAGACATTTCACTATTCTGTTTGAGAGTGTTGAGATTACACCACCGACTAACTCTGCAGAGCTCACTATTTAGAGTATCTACCAGCTCATTAACGTTACAGGAACAGTAGTATAATTATTTATTTATTCAACGGCAAAGCCAATTTACAAAAACATATTTAACAAACTGTGAGGAACTACATAAATGCTATTAGATTGCTTGATGTCTTGTCGTAGCTTATTGAACTCATCACGTCCTTTATAGAATAGCAATTTCATTGAGTTTGCCATTTTCCAATGATATTGATGATATTAATTCCCAACTTCAAAGCATAATTGGTATGGAAAAAATTTATATGAAAAATGTCAGGATTTCTCATATCTTTGAAAAATGTCAGGATTTCTCATATCTTTTTTTTTTATATGAAAAGTTATTAGTTGAAGTAGTTCTGAGCAGTTTATCTCATTACTTATTAATTTGAATAGGAAATTAAACTTCATAGAAATTCTACTATCTTCCAATGATTTTATATTTAACTTGGTTGAGAACAATATTCAAGAATAGATCTTACAAAAGCACAATATAAAATCTTTTTTGTTTTAATTGAAAAATCAGTAGAAACTCTATCATCATTTTGAGACTTTTGCCACAATTTCTGATACTTGAAGACCAAAATTAATTTCGCTATCAAATTTAACTCCCAGATCGCGAATAAATGTTTCTCTTTTAAGAGCTATATTATTCAATTTATATTCAAAGAGTATTGGACTTCTGATTTTAGCGAACGTAATAACTTGACACTTATGTTTACCTCTAACAAAACATTTCTCACCACATAGAAAAAGCTTCGAGATCTTTTAGTACTAATTCAGCATCTTCCCGGCAAGTAATTGCTCGATAAAGTTTGAGATCATCCGAATATTTGAAACAAACTCTATGCCCGATATGAACAAGTTGAACAGCAGTGGTCCATATGGAATCCCTGTGGTACCCCTGATGGAACCTGAATGGGCGTGGATGTTAAATCTCCGTATTTTACAGACAAAGTTCTGCCATTTAAGAAGCTACTGATTATTTGCAAAATATTTCCGCCTATACCAAGCGCTTCAATTTTAGCTATAAATAGGCCGTGGTTGACTCTGTCAAAGGCTTTGGAAAAGTCAATATAGACAAAGTCAACCTGTAGCCTCCTCTCAAGATTTTCAATTAAGTAGTTTGTGTGAAGAGCGAGGTTGGTACAAGTGAATTTAGCTTCAGAGAAACCGTGTTGTTGGGGATTGAGTAAAGACTTATAGTCCCAGGAAAATTTGTTTGTAAGCGTAGAATCAAACATCTTAGCCATTAGTGACTGATTGCAACTGCTCTAAAATTCCTAATATTTTTTTATCTCCAAGTTTGTGTATTGGTTTTTGAAAGCTATGTTTCCGACAATCTGGAAAGGTGCCTATTGAGAAACAATTTAATTGAAGACATTTTGTAATGGCATTACTAAAGTGTATAGAAAGTTGTGTATAAAAAACAAAGATATCCCATTAGGTTTCATTGTGAGCTTAGGTGAAACAAAGAGGACGAATATAAAATTATACTCAGGGGTAAAATTCACTGTCTGGTTATTAAAATAGAATAATTTTAGATAAGGAGAAAAGTATTCCAGATTATCTGAAAAGTATTGATTAGGTCAATGATTTTTTTGTTAATTCTATACCAATAATGGAACGCCCACCAAACTTAATTGAATATCACAAAACTAACTGTTCAACTACCTCAAAATTCTGTTTCAAAGAAGTGAATGATCTTTAAGTCATATTAAAACAAATGCAACTCGTTGTGATAATTTCAATATAATACTTATAAAACTATGTTGTCCGCATATTGTTGAGTACATTACTCACATAATAAACTTTTGCCTAATTGAAAATGTTTTTCTAAGATGTGGGGGAGTGCTGTTGTGAAAGTGTTACCAAAAAAAATAGTCCTACTGAGTTTGAACCCTCACGCCTATTAGTGTACTTCCGGCTGTATCTAAAATACTAGAGAAAGCCATAGAAGTACAACCACGATTATTGATATCAATTTTACATTACGTTGCTCTGTCAACTTCAGCTATCACCTTGCTTGCCAATTATCTCAATGGAAGAAGTCAAAGAGTTACGTTTGATGGAGCTTTTTCATCTCCTCTATCTCTTCAACGCGGAGTGCCACAAGGCTCTATACGTGGGCCGATTCTATTTGCTCTTTACTCCTCCAATCTTATCAAAAATTTGAATCACGGCAAGGTGCACTTCTGTGCGGATGACACCCACATTTATTATAGTTTACCTCCTTAGATGTAAATGATTCTTGCATGATACTTAATAAAGACTTGGATAATTTTTATAGGGCTGCAACAGAACACTGTTTACTCCTAAATACTCAAAAATCAAATGTTCTATTATTTGAACCAAAGTCCAAATCTGATCTGATATTTTAAAGTACCTAAATAAATCAATCAGTGGCGTGAATATCGAGTGGAAGAAGCGAAAAATCTTGGAGTCATCTTTGACCACACTTTCAGATCCGAAAAGAATTTGAGTGAGTTAATACGACGTGCATATTCTTCTTTGAAATTGATTTATGGAGTTAGGCAGTATCTTCCACTGAAATTGAAATTAGTATTATGTGAAGCACTAGTTTTATCACATTTCAACTATCTGATACTGTCTATGGACCACATTTGAGTGAGCAGTATAAATGTAAAATTTAAAAAGTACAAAACACATGCTTGATACTTTTTTATGGAATAAGACGTTTTCAGAGAATCCCTCATAAGCACAAAGATGCCTATTGGTTGAATATGAATAGCAGAAGAATATTGCATGCGGCCAACCTATTCCATAAAATTATTCTTACCAGAAAGCCTGCCTACTTTCATAAAAAAAATTTGCTTTTCGAACGGATGTTCATAACGTCAATATCAGTTCAGGGGAACACGTACTCCACCTTCTTTTAAAACTGAATTTTTCCGCAGGTATTTCATTTATAAAATATGCATGCGATGAATGACCTTCTCCTCGAATTACGTACAGCTGGGTTCCAAAAATTCAAGTATAATCTATTCAGCCTCTTATTCAATACACGTCAGTGATATGATTTCAGAACTTCGCATTGTTTTGCTCCTTTGCTCCTTCTTCTGTAAACTTACTTGTCGTAGTGTGGACAAATTTGTGTTTTTTTTTGTTTCTCTTTCACTTGAAGAAAATTCAGTAGACAGGTATGTTCTAGGGTTGAGTGGAAGAACAGTTCACTTGTTGAATTTATTCAGGAACTGAACTGAACTTCACTCTTCATTTTCAAAAATTTTCTGTTGATGTATTTCCAAATCTTGTTTTTTTAAATTTTTTGAAAATGATAAAGACGATTATTATTAATATTATTATTAGAATTTTTGAAAAATTCAATATGAAGGTGACTTTCAAAACGAGTTGTTCACTTCAACAAGGATCGAACAATACAAAAATCAGGGTGATAGAAGAGAAAAAACTGGTATTTACGGAATAAGCTATGAGAAATCCAATAAAAAGTATGTAGGTCAAACTGAGTGAATTGTAATAGCTCGGTACCAGAAACACAGTGTACATATGCGATTTCAAAGAACAATGATCTCCTGTGTTGCCGAACAAGCCATAGAAACGAACCACAAAATAATTAAGGAATGTTTGAAACTGTTGAAACCGGAACATGACATAATATGCTCAGATGCCTTCGAAAGTTTAGAAATCGAAAAATGTGGAATGTGAACGATGACGAAAGTCTCATACCAACGAGTCTCCCGTCAGCACATTTACGTAATCACAGGTAGAATACAAGTGAAGTGTTTTCGTAGATTCTGAAATCAATTGGAAAATCGTTAGGTCAAAAAATCTCAAATTTTAATCAAAAATGCATTTTCAAGCAAAGACAATATTTTGGCAATATCTTATTGGCGCCTCTGGAGACATCTTATATTTTATTCTATGAAAGAAAGGACATTGGCAGATCAAGATCTTCAGATGATGTGGTGCTGCAGGTTTTTCCGGGTTTTGCTGCAGCTGAAAAAACAAATGCGCCACTGAAATTAATCAAGTCGCCCCGGAGCACCAATTATTTTTGTTGTTGTCGTTTCATAATTTCATAAATTATATTACTTTCAATAGAACTGTATTTTATTATCGATTCTGGAAGAACAATAAATGATAAATCGTTCAGGGGAAAAATGAATAGTTGTTACAGTTCATTATTTCAAATACCCAGCTATGAACATTTTTGTAATTGCCGCCTCTAATGTTATATAATGGTCCAATAGAAGTAGTTTGTTGACGAGTTCAGTTAGTTAATTTATTTTCAGTGTGAATGAAGAATACCAAGAAGAAATATTACAAATATTTGATGAAAATTGAATAATTGTGTGAAAAAAATTAGGTATAACATATTATTTATACAGAGTCGAATTCAAAAATCCGAATTGGATACAACAATTATTTCGAGTGACAAAAACTTCTTTAATTCAATAATTGAAATGCCTTGAAATACGTTCAATTTGATAATGTCTGTAATAGTCCAGTCATTATAGTAAGTTCACCTCGGAATTCGAGATACCCAGCTGTAAGTCTGTAAATATTTGTATATTGACACCCTAAAAGTTGTCTCAAAACCTACATATGGTAGGGTGTAAGCAACTATTAAATTTCAAGGTCAGAGGTCACAAAAATCGGTTTTTTGCGCTTTTTTTGGAAATATCTCATTTCCTATGGGTTTCCTGCTATTTGTATTCATTATCAACATTGTAGAATACAAAAATCTCTACAACTTTTGTTTGAAAAAATTTTTTATACGGTGAACCGTTTTCTCTATCTCGAAAACGCTGTATTCACAGCATCACTTCAGGTCAACCGGTGCCTCCGGTCGAAAACGCGCCATATATAGTCGATGAACTATCGATAAATCAATGATTATAAATATTTGTCAATTTTTATTAACAACTATATTATATTTTATC
>WOGO01005280.1:0-12556 GCA_015342085.1 Leptinotarsa defecta | reverse complement strand
TTTCCGGGTTTTCCTGCAGCTGAAAAAGCAAATGCGCCACTGGAATCAATGAAGTCGCCCCGGAGCGCCAATTAATTTTTATTGTTGTATTTATTTTATTTTTATCTTTGTTTTAACACATTGTGATAATTTTATAAATATATGTATATTGTTTTGCAGTGCTACCAAATTGCGTGTAGTGCAGTGCAAGTAGTGCATAATTTTTGGTGTGGCCACAGAAAATGCCTGAAGACATATCTCAAGCAAGACAAGCATATCTCAAAAGCCTTTGCAAAGTTGGATACCATTGAAACAGAAACGTTAACATCCATTTTCACTCAATTCAAACCCATTGCTACCAATTTCTTGAATAATATTCACATCCGAACTGAACCACTATGGAAATGTTAACGAGGAATCCAATCTGAATGAAAAGCTGATGCGATAATTAGTTAGAATGTAATCACTCAAAGAACAAGGGGAAGCAAGATACAGAGATCAGATTCTGCGATTCGTGTGGAATGACCTAGCAGTTGCCAAGTCAATGCAATTACGAAATGGAATAAATTTAGAATACGTCTTTTGATAGACGCGCCGCAGGGCTAAAGTCAACTGATGAACCATCCATCATTCCTGTTGACACGTCGAGAATGGCACGACTGCAAATCTTTACAAATCGTTTTTGTTATGAATAGTGAATTCGTAATAACCTAACACCGATGAAATTCCATTTGAACGTTTTCCATTACGAATACCGTTCGAGGGACTGATTTAAATATTATTACGTTGGCCGTGAAATTTCAGATGAACATTTGACGAACCAAATAAAAGTCAATGACAAAATGTGGTGTCAAAGATTGTGTTGATGTATAGTCCGGCAGCAAAGTGGACCACAAGAAATATAAAAAAAAGCAGAAGAAGAAGAATATATATTTATTGAAATAGGTAATCCTAATACACAATATTATATAAAACATATTACTTACATAGAAATTGAAAATAATTTTATAAAAAACTCAAAATGTAGATATAGTTCAGAATTGAAAATAAAAATTTCTAGTTTGAAAAGTCACGACATATGCTATTAAAAATACATTACAATATAGGTACAGCTCCAATACAATGATAAAAAGCAGAAAACAACATACAAATACTATATTAATTAATATTATCTTATCAAGTATTGTTCTATCTAGCATTACGGATGGATGTCAATAAATTTTTTTTTAAATACTTGATGATGGACTAGATTTAATTTCATTTGGTAATTCATTGTTTGCGTCAAACCCTTTGAAAAATAAAGAATTCATGGCACTTCTCCTATTTGTTCTGCATAAATGCAAATTAGTATGATTTCTTATGACATATTTGTGCACTTCTGAATTTAAACTAACAAATTCAGAAAAATATGAAGGTGATAAGTTATTCAGAATTTTATATATAAATGTCATAGTTGAGTAATAAATCCGTAAAGAAACTGGTAGCCACCGTAAAGTTTGTAACATAATTCCGATTTCAGTGAATCTATTCACTTTTAGAACCATTCGCATACCGCGATTTTGAAGTTTTTGTAATTGATATGTTTGATTTAGATTAAACAAGAGCAGAAACTACAAAAACGCATGACATTAAAATGGACAAAAGTTTTGAAACTACTCATGAAAATATATTCTGGCGGAGTTAAACGTGATAAATTGGCAAAATTACCGTCGCACATCTTTCACAAGTTTTGCAATCCAGGTTGTTTCTTCAGACGGAGACATGCTGTGTATTTTCACAAAATGTCAGAAACATGTAGCACTAACACTTCACTTCTATTACTTCTATAAATTTCATTAATGCCCGATGCCGGATGTCACTTTATGGCATGTTGCAAAAAAGTAAACAGGCGACAACTAAATATGTGTACTTTATTACCAGTACTGAGAGATTTTGTACCCCCTGTTATTCTTTACTCTAACTAGTGATTATTAATTTTCTTTTTGTTCAACAATTTATAAGATTTTGTGTTATCAGTCTCATTACCTATATCAACGCGTTCATTTTATAAAATGACTTGCTTCGCAGCAGATATGTTCTGCTAACCGTGCAGGCTAATTTTTTTCTGCCATTGTGTCATATCAGCAAATCTATGAAAGATAATCCCATTCTCACTTGAAGGGCGTGCTTTAAAAAATATATGGACTATAGTTTCTGTATATAGACATTTCTGAATCAGTACATTCGAGAGTATTTGGGAACATTTTACATTTCAGACCTCTCTTTTCTGTATGAAAAAAAAGTTGGTAGCGCATTCTTTGCAGCGAGTGATTGCTTTTTTTTTTTTGATCTAAAACTACTTAAAATAGATTCCCATTCATAGAAATTTCTTCCGACTTTGATATCTTGCTCCGTTCAAAATTTAAAAGGAGGGGACTATTTACGCCCACATGACTAATGAACAAAATAACTGTTATTGGAATAACGAAACCGTTTGTGAATCAGATGCTAATAATGTAAATGAAGATGTAAGTGTGATAGATTGGGATGATTCGGAACAAAGTGGAATCTAAACTAATAGTGATATAGTCCAGTCAACTTGGTAAGTTCACCTCGGAATTTGAGATACATAGCTATTAATTCGTATAAATTTGTATTTAGATATCTTGAAAGTTGTCTTAAAACCTACATATGGTAGGGTGTACGTGACTATTGAAATCTGAGGTCAAAGGTCACAAAATTGATGTTTTGCACATTTTTTGCAAATATTTCATTCTTTATTGGTTTTCCGCATTATCGATAGTGTAGAGGATTATATTCCCTACAACTTTTGTTTCAAATATTTTTTATATCGTTCAACCGGTAGTCGCGATCAGAAACACGTCTTATACAGTTCATTAATTATTGTAAATACAAAATTATCGATAATTTTCAATCCTCATTAACTATTACATTATATTTGATAGTTATTTTACTCACGTATCAATTTAGTTCATAACACTTACCTGCCCGTATAGTTATAAAATTGTTGAGGAAAATATTCAAATCACATTCCATTTCTGATGTAAATTATATTATTAACCCCCTAAATGAATGAATGAAAAAATAAATTCCTAATTGATAGTTTTATTGAAAAATATTCCATATATTCACGATTGTGAAAATATAAAAAAATTGAATGAAGATTACAAGAACTTATAATTTCAATTATCTTCTTCTTCTCCATCGTCGTACTTTGACCTCTGTAGTGGTCTTTTGTATCGTTTTCAACGATTTTATTCTCCAGATCTTCCATGCTATCGGGGTCGAAGGCTGTATCTTCAATGACATCGCTCTGATATGGTGTATTCGGGACAAGCTTACCCATTATATCGGCGACAAGCTTATAAGTACTGTAACGCCAATTTCCTGCATTCGCACCGCGTAACGCAACTACTCTTGCAGTTGCAGAATAGTGTGTTGAGCAATTTCTCTGGAGCAGGGGCTAAAATTGTAGTGATAAGTTTCAAGAATTCGTTACGCATTGTCCAACCCCATTCCTGGAGTTCCAAATCATGCCCTAATCAAGTTTGAATTTGATAATTCACACGATTGAAATTTTGGTGAAATGCTACACTTATTAGTGGAATATTTGATAACTAGACAGTTTGTTTATTTAGTTTTGTAAACTTGACGCATTGTGCATAACGAAAATGATCGATACTGTCTACATATTTTAGAGCATTATAGACTGTCAATCTTTGAACCGGACAGTTTTACTCTTGAAATACTGCTGCAAGTTGATTCAAATTCTGCAGTTTCTTGAATGTATGTTTCTCTTTTTTTAAAGAAGAATTGAGAATAAGATCGAAATGTAATTATACTTTGTCTCTTGATCATTTTCTGATTTAGGGAATCGGTTATAAGTGTAATAAGATTGATTTTAAAATAATGAAAAAAAAAAAATAAATAAAATGTAATTGTTAATAAGGAATGAAAATTATTATCAATCATGCATTTATCAATATTTAATGAACTTTATATGGCATGTATTTGACCGGGACTACCGGTTGACCTCAAATGATGTTCTAACCGCGCGCTCTCCACACTCTATCTCGAAAAAAATTTAATGTAATAATTTTTTTTTTAAACAAAAGTTGTAGGGAATCTTATAATCTGAAATATTGATAACATAATATACAAAAAGCGAAAAACCCATAGGAAACAAGAAATTTGCAAAAAATATGCAAAAAATCGATTTTTGTGACCTTTAACCTTAGATTTTAATAGTCGCTTACACCCTATCATATGTTTTTACGAGTTTATAGCTGGGTATCTGAGATTCTGAAATACTTAGGTAAGTACCTAATTTTGACTAAGATGACACTAATACTGTTAAAATACGCGTGTGTTTGAAGGCGTAGTAAATTGAGTAAACCTGACAGACCTGGGTATCGAAACAAAATCATCAATTGCATGGTTAGGTTACAAATACTTTTTAGAGGGGAAAAATGTGATATATCTTCAACGGTTCTATACAAATACTTTTTAGAGGGGAAAAATGTGACATATCTTCAAAGGTTCTATGTGAAAAGTCCATGATTTTTTTATGTAGGCATGGTGACTATCAAGCAGATGTAGATGAGTATGTATTTGACAAACAAAATAGGCAGTTGGTAGATTTGATTCGTGTTTTAGAGCATGGCTAAATCTATGTTGTACAGTCAATTGCTGTACAGTCAATTTTGTCTACCTTCAAACTGATATCGATGAACTTAAAAGAAAAAAACTTCGTGACGAGCGTAAAAGTTACACGTACAGAAAGGCCAGTACCTACTCGTTTCAAACCCAATTTTCATCAATCATAACTATTATGATAGAATTGTTTTAGTAAACTTTCTCTCCTCTTTGAGGATCTTTTTGTAGATTTTAAATATTTTTTTTGAGATACTTGTAAAAAACAACCTGCTTTTCTTTATTCAATTGTTCACAACTTTTGCGATTTTCAGCAGCCCTTTCTTTAGTAATTCAAATTCATCAAGTTTCTATTCAGAATCGAATATAAACTTGATAACTTATGGTATTGTAGGTTAGGTTTTCGAAAAAATCACACTTTTGAACCAGACTATCAGTACTTGCACATTAACATTTTACAGCCACATTCATTATCTCATAAATAATTCGCCCTATCAGTAGGTAGGTACGATTAAAATGTAATGTTGAAATTTGATTTGTGTTTTGATTTTGTCAGACTCTCATTCTTCAATCTAATAAGTCTGGCGCCTCAGATTTATTTTTAAGATCATTTAAGTTAGCTGTAAATTCCGATGAACTTATCTGAGACCTCTACTTGAGAAGAATGGCATTAGTTGTTTTTCTATAGAGCGTATTATAAAAAGATTGAAGGAAAAAGTGCATGCATAGTATAGTGTTCATTTGGTAGAAACAATAATGGTTCACTCATTTGAATATTGGTTGATGAATGTTTTTTTAATCTTTAAATTATGTTAAAATTTCAGAAAATCTCATTCAATAATTTGACCTACTTTCAGTCACTTTTGCTAGTGAATTTAAGGGGTTTTGTGCTCACCTTTCGTGACGACTTGAGTTGGCCTCATTTTATCATTTTGTTTTATTAGGAAGTGTGCCCTTAAAATTCGCAAAAAGTAACAATTCACTTCACAATCCACAGTAACACAAAGTCATAATTTCACTACATTTTTAGGTATATTTACCTGCTTGTTTGACTAGGTGGAGTCGGTGAGTATTCGTATTTATAACTTTCAGAATCGTTCATTACCAATTTCAAATTTGTTGGTCGCTTTTTTATAAAACCGTTCATCTCGCACCCATTCGAATCCATCGTTACTTCAATTCGAGATAATTATTGTAAAGCACTATTAATACCTCACGATCATCCGAAAATGATCAATTATTTATCACATCATTTTAAAATTGGCATTATTTCACACCTAGAGAATAACATTGATAATGACTGTTTGTCTTGTAAATTAGCAAGAGAACGAGAAATTCTAATTCCTTTGAAATACAGTGTTTTAAGTAAATGTTTCAATGTCGTAATTTTCTTATCTGACATCCAAGAGACATGACCAAATATGCTTGCCATTTTTTTACTGGGAAATATTTACTCAGTACAAACTAATAACTCACGATAGGAAGTCATTTTGGAAGAAACCTACTAAATAAGTTAAAATCGGATATTCTGCGTAGTTAATTCTGATATTTACTACTTCTAAGGTGGTAAGTCTTATTAATCGCATTATAATCATGATGATAATTATATTCCGTTTACGTCTGGGTTCTACCACCTCAACAACAAAATAGAGGTGTTAATAATTAGGGATCTTGTGACAAAACTGAAGAACGTATGTACGTGTTAATGAACTGAATTGACATGACATGTGAGTGACAGATTTGGGTAATCAAAAAACACTTCATTGTAAGATTTTCACTCACCAGTAGAGACACGCCTGAAGAAGCCATTGTATGGCAAAACACTTGCTACGTTTTTGTAAAACTGTTTTGTGAAAATCTCGTATCGGAAGACTCCATCAAATATAAAAAAATAGATTTTGGTGAGTTGACTTCTTAACTCTTTCAAGTACCCTGGTGCAAAATTTGAACCTTAATTTTTTGGTGTAGGAGGTATTTATTTATTTTTTTATTTATTTATTTATTCACCCTAACAGACCACATAGGTCTAATTACAAGAAGGACCCTATAACATACAATATAATAGATACAATATAATACACTAAAAATAAGAAGAAGTAAAAATTATAAATCAGTTACTGATGGGGTCGATTAATAAGTGTGATGATCCTACAAAGACATTGCCACTAGCTGTATAATGATTTTTTTCCTTAAATTTGTTAGAGAATCTGTCCAATCTATATCAATTATTACTTTCAGTTCATTTGCGAGACGCAACATACCTGTAAGTGGGGCACCTATGGAGTAGAAATTTTGTATATAAAACATTGTACCTATTTGATCTTGTCCTTCTGGCTGGAACGTGAAAATTAATTGACGATAATATATGAGGTGAGTTAAGTTTATTGTTAAGAAGCCGGTGAAGCCTGAATTCATCTCTCGAATGAGATGTTCTCACTAAACGGTAGTCTGGCCATACGTGATATTTTTTGAAGTAAAGATATCTTAAGAATTCATTCTGAAGTTTTTCCAATTCATATAATGTGGAGTTATATTCGCCAAACCATATATTTGATCAAAATTCCAATTTACTTCTAACCAATGTATAGTACAGTAGTTTGATCGAATGTATATTGCTGAAATTTCTAGTTTGCCTGATAATAAACCCTAACATTTCATTTGCATTTCTTGTAATATTTCTTACGTGATTCTTGAATGATAGTGTATTATTATATGTAATCCCTAAGTTTTTATTTCTGTATTTCTTTCAAGAAGGATCCTATTCAGTTCATAGCTGAAGAAAATAAGGTCTCTTTTGCGCTTAACCGACATTACTGAACATTTATCAATATTGAAAAATAATTTATTTTCACAACTCACAACTGAACCTTGTTCAGATCTTTTTGTAGCATTACACAATTCCTCACTGTTTGTACTTGTTTATAAATTTTTCAGGTCATCAGCGAACATTAGGCATTCTGAGATTTCCAGCACTGCTGGCAAATCATTTATGAAAAGAACAAAAAATAAGGGACCTAAATTTGATCCCTGTGGGACTCCAGAGGTAACTTCAAATTTTCTTGAATATGAACCATGATATTTTACAAGAGAATCTCTGTTTTCCAAATAGCTTTTGAACAATTTGAGAGTATTTTTAGTTAAACCATAATGACTCAACTTCAACAACAAAATATCATGATCTATACTTTATCGTTTTGAGGTTTAACACGGTACGTCTCGAACTTCACTGTTGAAGAACTCTTTCTGTTGGAATAAACATTAAGGAATAAACTTCCTGGGAACTTTTTTCAAATGAATTCAATCTTCAGTGAATCAAATCCAATGTGAATCGCTACTTTCGTACAGTTACCACTCTTAGAACGTCTTGAGGATTTTTCTGTAGTGCTTGTGTTCTGTCCTTGAAAAAAGTCAAGACTTGTGCGAGCTAAGGACTAACGAGGTCTCACCTTTTAACGTGTGATATCTAATACATAATATAAATTGAAAACACTGAAATGATAAAATTTTTCTAGTGAAAAATAATTTTACAAGAAAAATATTCAAAAAAAAGTTCCTCTTCCCAAAATACGAGAGTTAACACCAAATATCACAATACACCATATGTAGAAAAGTTGTCTGAAACTTGGAATGTAACTTAGTAACGAACATATTGAAGTCACTTTTTCAAATAAAATGGAAACACAGTTGCAAATATTTTTTTCTTTAAAGAAAAAACTAAAACATCACAAAACATACAATCCAACATAGTGTACAAATTGAACTGCGGAAGTTGTCTCAAATGACATGTTGGTCAAACCGAGCGATATCCTAATTACGAGTTTCGGAACACACGAGAGACTCTAAGAAACTTAATATCAAAAACCACTTGTTGAACATGAAAGAAAACAAGGATACATTGAAGTGTACACTTATAACACAATGTTTTCCAATATTTCGATAAGTTTTATAATCATCATCAGGAAACAGCTACAAATGTATTACATATTATAGAGCAAAACATTAATTTAATAAAAGGCATCGGTTGGTAGCCGGTCGGTTCGAAGTGGGTAATTTGTTGACTCACTCAAATCGACTGCCGTGTTGGTCAGTAGTTCAAGTCCCAGGCTGAACAATCGATTTCTACTTGCTATCGTCCAACCCGTGTAAGGAATCATTCGTAAAAAAATTAGACCTCGTTAGTCCTTAGCTCGCACAAGTTTCGACTTCTGAGGGTTATCGTTCGTAGGGGTTTGACAGCTGGAAAAACAGATTTTTTTGTACTGTCAGTGAGGTTAGCCGTGTTCAGAATGAAGATAAAATAATTGTACAAAACAAAGGTAAATTTTTAAAACTGTAAACCAGAAATATAACTTCGTTTTGCTCACCATAGAGAATAATATCTCCACTATACCAACATAATGTTGCTACACGAGTTCTTCGATGTTGATGTGTTCTCGCCCCACTCCGTTGGCTGATTTACTGCGCATCCCATATTTAGAGGCACAGTTAGATTTGCCAAGCTGTATTTGATAGGCCAATTTTAAAAATAAAAGTCAAAAATTCGAGAAAATTAGACAAAAGAAAGTTGTATTTCAAAGAATATGTATTGAAACATTTCGAATATTTGAAGATGTATTGATTTACAGCTATTTTATCCTACATGTTCCTATACCACTGGTTATAATAATAATAGTTATAATGATATGATGGTGTGTGAAGGGTAGAGGTTCCTGCCACAAGGTGAAGGGCCTGCGGCAAGGTACCTGCTGCACGTGCTGCCAGAATGTCCAGCATTTATCAATTATCAGCATTCATCAGCCTATATCAATCGACATAACGCGGCCCTAAGAGTGCTTTATTACCACCTGCGGTACTTTTAAGATATATAATACATACAAGCTAGTTAGTCTAATCAGAGCAAGGCGATATTTGTCGTGGACTTCTCAGTTCCTGGCGAGACGAATATCGTCTGAAAGAGGAGGAAAAACGAACAAAGTATCGAAATTTACTTTTCAAACTTCCCAGAGCACTCTGTTAAGATTGGTGTTTTGATTAATGGAGTCCTTGGGGGAAGTTCGACGATTATTCAATTGAACTAAAGCTTTATAAAACTACTCTAACGACATACAACAAGGAAATTAGAAAGGCAAAGAGGGAGTCTTGGAAGCAGTTCTTGAAGAGTACCTCTGATTTAACTCGCAGCACAAGGATTCACAAGGTTCTCTCTAGAAAACAGACTGCTGAAATTGGGTCGCTTAAACGACCCGATGGAACATTCACGACCTCTAGTAAAGAAACGTTAGAGTTTTTGATATAAAACCACTTTCCTGGAAATCTGACTCTTGATAACAACAGAACTCCCATCTTCGTGAGTGCTGAACGCCCAAAAAAGAACGAACGGGAGGTCGCAAAGAAGGTTGTCACAGCACTGGAAGTTGAATGGGCTATCAAGTCGTTTCAGCCCTTGAAATCTCCTGGAGAGGATGGTATATTTCCAACTCTTCTACAAATCGGACTGGAAATAGTTTTACCGATTCTCACAGAACTGTATAGAGCTTGTTTGGCGTGGAACTATATACCACCCAGTTCGTTGGCAGCAAGAGTGGGTCGGAGAGACCCACACCCTATATCGGTACGACCAATCAGCCTTACATCCTTCTGTTGAAAGGACTTGAGAGGATACTCGACGGACACTTCAAGAGGATAGCATTATATGCATCCCCCCTGAATAACCACCACTATGCTTATCAAACCGGCTAATTGACCGGTTTAGCATTAAACAACCTTGGAGAGAAAATATCCCAATTGAAGGAGTTTGCGGTTGCTGTAGTTCTTGATTTCGAAGGAGCATTTGAAAATGCACTACCTAAATCTATAGGATCGTCTCAGGCTAGAAAAGGTATAGAATCGACCATTAGAATATATGTCATGCTGGTAAACAGAACTGCAACTACGACTCTTCAAGGCGAGGCCATTAGGTTCAGGGTCACCAGGGGTTGCCCTCAAGGTGGGGTACTATCTTTCCTTCTGTGGTCGCTCCTTATGGATAGTCTGCTTGATGCCCTCAACAGAAGAAAAGTAGATCTGTCAGCTTAAGCTTATTATCTTGGCAAGGTCCACGTCGAGAAGGGTGGTTTGTATTATCTTCCAAAGCACGTTGGACGTTGTTCACAGTTGGTGCCTGTCAACTTCAGCAAAACTAGGGCTCTATTACTGCTAATATAATATGATATGATGAAATGAAGATTTGAACAGGAAAATGTAAAAGAAGAATATACAATGAACAGATTAGTTGGAATACGTAATTTCAGTCTCATTTATTAAGAAGTGTGTGACAAGTCCTTTGGGCATTTTCCGTTTTTGAAGATGTCAGTTATGAGACTGGCTAGAAAAAGACTTTCGTTCGTTTTCTGTTGCTTCATGTATCTCCGTTTCATTGCCGTCTATTCCTGGTGATTTATTCGGTTTCTGTGACTTCATTGTTATTCACAGGTGCCAGAAAAGAGGAATTTGGAAAGGCCTGAATTTTGGAAAAAGAGTATTGGCTTCATATATTTTTTTGGCATGCGTTTTAACTATTTTGGAGTAAAATTCGTTGAACGCTTCGGCAAAGCCCTCGTTGTTTTTTTAGAGTAACTCCTTTATTGTTTATTGGTGAGTATTTTCTCGATAAATTTATAATTATTTGTGGTATTGACTTCTCCTAGAATGTTCCAACAAGTTTTTGAATTATTTTTATTTCTGCCGATTTGTTTCGAGTAGAAAATGGTCTTTGTTATTTTCAGAAGTTCATCCGTTATTCTCTTATGTTATAAATTAGCTTTAGTTATATTGTCTGTATCGTTTTTGTAGTCAAAATGTATTTTATTTTTGTACAGAATGTATCCTTGTATCATCCACTACTTAGGTTTTTAAGATTTCGCTTCCATCTTTTCATTGGTGTATTTTTTGTGACGATATTCACATATTCTTGAGGGTTTTCAAGAATTTGTTGATTTCAAAAGGATCTATACTTCTTCTAATTCATATGCGATTGTGATTAGATTGTCAGAATTGAAACAAACGCTTAGTTAGGCAGAAAAATTTCGGAAAGACTTCAAGGTTTCATTCTTCTCCAAAAAAAAATTGCTTACTAGAGTATTTAAAAGAGACGTACTTTTACTATTCACATTGTTTCACAATATTAAATAAATAAATAAATCCGACCTAATCAGAACGCGGCATAATTTTCAACAAGTAAGTAGTTCATCACATCAACATCATTCTTTGAGACTTTATAATTCGCCAGTAATACTTTATTATATCCCATATCGAGTACGAGCCTCCGCATAAAGTAGTCATCAGAAATTCGAGTGGTACCGGCAGTACCATGCACAGCCACCACCATCTCGCATCCAATTGAGATTCTGCAGATGAGAACTGACTCAGTATTCAGTGGTTCTTTCAGGGTCGGACTGGCTCGATTTCGATGATGTATGCGAACATGAAAATGTATTTATTGAAGTAGCATATTCATAATATACGATTTGATTTTATATGCTTTGTGAAATTGAAATTATGATTTCAACTCTTGAAATATGCAAATACAGTAAACAGAAAAACATATATTATAAAATAATCGTCCCGGTGTCTTATAGGTGTACAAATAATATAGAAAAAGAATTGAAGAAAAAAAGTTGAAACATTACCATTATAAAATTGTGGTACAACGGTTAACAACTGGCGAAAATTGCAAGAAATACTATTTTTGGCTCGACATATGTATGTCAAATATCTTTTTTAAAGATGAATTTTTTGAAATACCATTATTGTTCGAGATTAACGGACGCCCAACTAGAAGACACACTTCCAATTAGCTGTTCCTCTCGAGAACCAAACTATAAAAACTGGCTCAAGACCGTCGGTGTAGTTCTCACTTTAATATTGGTCCTTGTATTTTATAATT